>PVJC01007613.1:0-50977 GCA_004026665.1 Murina feae | reverse complement strand
TCCATTCATCCGACCATCTGTCCAACCAGCTGGTATATATGCTGCACACTGACAATTTAAAATTAATGTTGACTTGCACATGCACAATACATATAAAGCTCTTGCTGGCACCAATGGTACACAGGTATTTCAATCTGTCATTGTAGATCGAAAAATGAGCATGTTCATAAATTAAATGAACAGAGATTTTCAGCCTATTTGAGTGATGATTCCATGGATTCAATGGATGATGCCAAAAAGGAAAATTTTCCCATTGAATTTCTTAATAGTATTACTCCTTCAGGAATGCCTTGTCATAAATTAAAATTGTAGGTAGATGCAATCATCATGCTACAGCAAAATCTTAATGGTAAATAGGGTCTTTGTAATGGTACTAAATTTATTATCAAAAGATTGTGACCTGCCCTAACTGGTTTTGCTCAGTAGATAGAGCGTCGGCCTGCGGACTGAAAGATCCCAGGTTTGATTCAGGTCAAGGGCATGTACCTTGGTTGAGGGCACATCCCTAGTAGGAGGCGTGCAGGAGGCAGCTGATCAATGTCTCTCTCTCATTGATGTTTCTAACTCTCAATCCCTCTCCCTTCCTCTCTGTAAAAAAGTCAATAAAATATATATTTTAAAAAAAAGATTGTGACCTAACATTATTGAATCTGAAGTATTAACAGGATCTGCGGAAGGAGAGGTTGTTCTGACTCCAAGAATTGATTTGCCTCCATCTAACACTGCTCTCCCATTTAAATTAAGTCGAAGACAGTTTCCCATGATGCCAGCATTTGCAATGACTATTAATAAATCACAAGGACAAACACTAGATAGAGTAGGAATAGTCCTACCTGAACCCGTTTTCGAACACGATCAGTTAGTTATATGTTGCTTTCTCTCGAGTTTGAAGAGCATGTGATGTTAAAGTTAAAGTTGTAAATACTTCGTCACAAAGGAAATTAGTCAAGCACTCTGAAGTGTTGTTACTCTTTATGTGTTATACAGTCATTATTTTTATCAATGTTTTTATACCATGTTTTCATTGTCTTTATTGTTGTTATTGTTTATTAATAAATTTATATATTATTTTCATATGCATCTTACTAATTTTCTTTCTTTTTATTTTAACATGTACTTTTATTGTTGAAAGTGTTATAGATGTCTTCCTTTTATTCCCCATTGACCCCCTTCACCCTGCACCTGCCCCTTCCAAGCCTTCACCACACTATTGTCTGTGTCTATGGGCTATGCATCCATGCATGTAAGTTCCCTGGTTAATCTCTTCCCGCCCCTCCACCCCTGCCTTCCCTCTAAAATTCTTAAGTCTGTTGCATGCTTTTGTGTTTCTAGATCTATTTTGTTCATTAGTTTATTTTGTTCATTAGATTCCATATACGAGTGAGGTCATGTGATACTTGTCTTTCTCTGACTGGCTTATTTCACTTAGCATAATACTCTCCAGGTCCCTCCTTGTTGTCTCAAAGGGTAAGAGATCCTTCTTTTTTTACAGCTGCATTGTATCCCACGGTGGAAATATATTGCAGCTTTCTTATCCATTCATCTGATGGGCCCTTGGGCTATTTCCAGGTCTTAGCTATTGTAAATTGTGCTACTATGAACACAGGGGTGCATATATTCAGGTTTCTTAGGATATATTCCCAGAAGTGGGATCACTGAGTCAAATGGGAGTTCCATTTTTAGTTTTTTGAGAAACATCCATACTGTTTTCCATAATGGCTACACCAGTCTGCATTCCTACCAGCAGTATACTAGGGTTCCCTTTTCTCCACATCCTTGTCAGTACTTGTCCTTTGTTGATTTGTTGATGATAGCCATTCTGACAGGTGTTAGGAAATACTTTATTATCATTTTAATTTGCATCTCTCTGATGATTAATGACTGATCAGTTTTTCAGTCTCTTGACTATCTGTATGTCCACTTTACAGAACTATTTAGGTCCTTTGCCCATTTTTCAATTGGGTTGTTTGTCTTCTTTTTGTTAAGTTCTATAAGTTCCTTATATATTTTGGATAGTACACCTTATCAGATGTATGATTGCCAAATATGTTCTCCCATACAATGGGTTCCCTTTTCATTTTGTTGATGGTTTGTTTTGTTATGCTGAAGATTTTATTTTGATGTAGTCCCACTTGGTTATTTTCTCCTTGTTTCCCTTGCCCTAGGAGATGTATTGGTAAACGTATTGCTATGAGAGATGTCTGAGATTTTGCTACATATGTTTTCTTATAGAATTTTTATGATTTTGCAACTCACATTTAAGTCTTTTATCCATTTTGAGTTTATTTTTGTGTACGATGTAAGTTGGTGGCCTAGTTTCAGTTTTTTACATGTACCTATCCAGTTTTTCCAACACCATTTATTGACTCCATTGTATGCTTTTACCTCCTTTGTCAAATATTAATTGAGCATAATGGCTTGAGTTGATTTCTTTCATTTCTGACACATTATAGAGAAAGGAAGAATAGTGATATTAAATATTTCTTCTAATTTTCTTTCAATGTACATGAATCTGTTCACTGGGCCACTAGTCTAAAATATCCACCAAACTCTTAAAACTGCAAAAACAACAATGCAAAAAATGGGCAAGATTCCTGATCAGACACTCACAAAAGAAAAAAAAAGAGATTACAAATATGCATACCAAAAGATGCTCAATATCAGATATCATTAGGAAATTATAAATTAAAACAACAGTGAGATACTAATTGGAACCTATTCGTGTGATCACAATCCAGAACGCTGAAAACAGTAAATGCTGATGGGGACGTGGAGTCACAGGAACTCTCACTCACTGCATAATGATCAAACCACTTTGGAAAATAATTTGCAATTTCTTATAAAGCTAAACATTTATCATATAGTAGAGCAATCTTGCTCCTTGGTGGTTACCCAAATGAACTGAAAACTTATGTTGACACAAATACCTATAGGTAAATGTTTACAGTCATAATTGCTCAAACTTGAAAGCAATCAATATGTCCTTCAATACAGTAAATAGATAAATGGTGGTACATTCATACAATGAGATATAGCGCATCAATAAAAAGAATCAAGCCACCAACAGTTTTGCAGGAAACATAGATGTATATTGTCTAAGTGAAAGAAGTCAATCTTTAAAGGCTACATACTGCGTGATTTCAACTATATCATTCTTGAAAAGGCAAAATTATGCATAAAGCAAAATGATTAGTGGTTGTCAGGGGCTCAGGTGGGACAGAAGGAAGGTGAGGATAATAGTTAAATTTTAGGGCAATGAAGCTATCCTGTATGATACATGTCATTAGACATTTTTTAAAAATTCACAGAATGTACAACACAAGGCATGAACATACCCTAAAGTAACTATGGCCTTCAGTTAATAATAATGTATTAACATTGCCTCATCAAGTATAGCAAATGTACTACACTAATGAAAGATGTTAATAATAGGAGAACCAATGCATGGGGGAGAGGGGAGAGAGGATATGGGGGCTATCATTTGTTTCAGTATATAACAGAGCACGGCTACCAGAAGTCTAAGAAACAGGTTAATATATCCTCCTCATCTTTATATGATGAGTCAGGAAAAAAAACAAAGTGGTTAAGTTAGCTTATATTTTGATTTCTGTATCCTGGGATACACTAAATGAAAAATAATTTTGCATGCTTAATATGTAGAACATGGCTAAACTTGCATGAAATGGAAATCATTTTGAATTTAACAACTCACTGGTTTGTTTTGAAGTGAACAATCATTTTAATAAAAACAATTCAATTTTTTGAATATGTAAGTTAGAGAGACACTTTACAACACACTATAAGAAATTGATTTGTGATATAAAATAATTGCAGGATAAATCACAAGACCTGGGCTCCAAACCTATCTTTCATGTCTTACTTTTGTGAATAGAGCAAATAAAGCAACATCTGAAACTATGTAAGTCAATACCAACTAACAGAGAGTGATCCATCAGCTAATTGCTAAAGTCTCAGGTATACAGAAATAGAAAGCCTTGGTTATTTATTTTTTAATGTTTTTATTGATTTCAGAGAGGAAGAGGGAGTGAGAGATAGAAACATCAATGATGATGAGAGATAATCATTGATCAGCTGCATAGGGAAATCGAGCCTGCCACCTGGGTAAGTGCCCTTGACAGGGATTGAACCTAGGACCCTTCAATCTGGCAAACTGACTCTATCCACTGAGCTAACCCAGCTAGGGCATGGTCTGGGTCATTAATAAATTTATGGTCTATAGTAATGCTGACTAATAATAAAATAAAGGAAGCCACATATGTCATTTAAATTTTTCTAGTAGCTATCTTAAATAAAATATAAAAAATAAAAAGGTAAAATTAATTTTAAGAATATATGTATTTTATTTAACCCAACTTGTACAAATATTACAGCATGCTAATGATATATTTTACATCATTTTACTAAATATTAAACACATTGTGTGTTTTACACCCACAGTACATCTCAATTTGTAGTAGAGACATTTCACATGCTCAACAGACAGATGTAGCTAGCTAGTGGCTACCATATTGAATAATTCAGGACTGGACGTAGAATAGATCTGTGGAAAACATAAGTTGTGTGGTGGATGCGCAGAACAGCAGAACACATTCCTATGTCACCTGAGGGAATTCGGAGAACTTTTCATCTAGAGGACCACTCTGAGTGAAACTGAAGCCTGTGTAGCGAGAGACGTGGCCCATATCAAGGAAGACTAGCCTGCGAGGACTAGTCCTCTAGGGCTCAAGGGACATTCCAAGTGAAGAGAATAGACAAACAGAAGGCACCCAGGAAGCACGGGGAATGCTGTTGTGTGGGTAAGCTGTGTGTGGAATGTGCAGAAGGAGGTGAAACAAGAGAAGCATCAAACTAGGATCAATATTAAATCTTGGAGAAATATTAAAGAAACAGCTTTTATGAGGAGCTTAGTAAACTGACTATGTGCTCTGGAACTGCCTTTGACTAAATATGTAACCTGCTTTAAGTCACTAAAATGTATTATCTTCAGTTCCTTGTAAAATCAAGGACTTAAACTAGGTTATCTCTAACATTCTTTCCAATTAAAAATTCAGTGTGTGAAAACTTCAAAGTATAAATTAAGATGGTTCAAGAATGAAATATATGCAGAAATATTAAGGTTGGTATTTAGAAGGTAGAAGAGTATAATTATGTAACATAGCTATTTAAACCTATTCTGGGAAAAAGTTAAGATAGAGATTGGATTTTAAAATAGTAACAGCCAATGCTATTTTCTGTAAGCATCAAGGTTTAATTTCCTACCTCTCCTTTTCCTGGAAGAGGAAATTCTTTTAATAGTCAATCATAAAATCTTTTTTTTTCATGATGAATGGATAATGAATTTCTAGGTCCACTAAATCTGAGTATTTTCTTAAATACCCTCTTCAGAAGTAAACTTGGATCTACATTGTCTGCTTCACAAAGAATCAACAAAAAATCATATACAATTCTATGCCTATTTCTGCACATTCAATATCAGTTAAATAATCAAAAAAACTATAGAAATTTAAAAGAAATTAACAACAAGGTAGGATTTGACAAATTGAAGTCATCTGTGAGATGGCCCATTTAATCAAGAAAGACATGCCTATTCGTCTTTTCTAGAGCCACCTGAAAGAGAAAGAATGTGTCTATGGCATTTCAGTGACATAGAAATCAATTTGTTTGTACAAATAAATACTTATGGCAAATAAGATATTGAAAGACAAGCTATGTATGAGGAAAGTAATCCTAAAAGGTAACAGAAATTATCTTATTCTATATTTGTTTAGACCATTAAAAAAAAAAAAAACACATCAAGGACCATCAAACGGAAAAAAAAAAGGTGAAAATGTAAAGCATTAACAAACACATACACATTTTTTATTTGAAGTGTGAAAATAAACATAGTCAATGAGTTGAAGATGGGAAAAAAATTCCCGTTAGAGAACATGGAGATGCAGAGAAAATGTAGTGAGTAAAAAAACAATATGATATGGTAATAACAGGTAAAGAATGGAGGACACAATCCTCAAGGAAGCTGTTGTATACAGATCGTCTCCAATGAAGTCTTGAAAATGAATGAAAAGTCAGCAGGATCCATTAAGATCATGTTTCTTTTCACAAGTGAGAAGGTGAGTAGTAGAATTCTGCACAGCAAATGAAGCCTGGAGAAGTGTCTACTGAATTGAGAATCCATAAAGAAGACAGTGCATAATAAAGAGATGGATTGCTTGGGATTTCTGCCAAGATTGAGTGGGACCACTTGGAACATTAGTATGGAGGTTGTGAAGCATAATACTAATTCAAAGGTAGACGCCCACACACAAATTGCTTGAAAAGGAAGCTCTCAATTTCTGGGAGGTCTGTGATGAGGCATAAGGAAAAGCATTGTGAACAAGGGCAGCATTTGCACTGAAAAGAGGAATGGGGGAAGCAGATAGTGTTTACATCAAGTGAGCTCTCTTAGTACAGAGACCAACATCTGCCTTTGGTTACATTTATCTGAACATAGTGAAAATGTTTAAATTAGCCAAAGAAGATTAGACTAAATTTCATAACAGTGTTTACACAGCAAAATAAATGACAAAACAGATACATGGAAGAAGTGTCTGTTTACTGACACATTTCAAAGAGCATGAATATAGCACCCCAAGCTACATTATCTTAGTGTGGTTGACATAAAACAGGGTTCTACATAAACTCCTAATGATAGTCATTACAAACTATGTTAAGCCAAGGTGGTTTAAACATAGATATCCCATGTCTTTTGTTTATTACAAGGAGAAAAAGAGTCCAAATACATTTCTACTACAATTAAGAAAACAGAAAGCGCATTTACAGATTATTTTTCTACTATCGATAGCATTTTAGGTGATGTTTTTATTTATAGGAATTACAGCTCTCACAATAAGTTTTTTTTTTCCCCCCCTCTCCTCCATAAAGAAATGTATTTAGGGTTTTGATTTGTTAGCAAATTTAGAACAGAGTACTTTTTTCACAGAAGCCATCTCATTTTTTGGGGCGGGGGGCCCTATTTATCAGGTATTAGAAATCTCATAGGCCAGAAAATATGTGTGTGTGTGTTTTATCGCGTGACCTGGCTTTGGGTCAGATTTGCTCTTGTCATTGCAATACCTGATTTTTAAACCAGGAAACAAGGGCAAGTAATGTGTGCTAGAGAACAAGCTGTGATCACATTTTAAGAAAGAAAGCGCATTTAAGTGCAAGAATAAACAGTGAAATAAGCCAGTCAGAGAAAGATAAATACCACATGATCTCACTCATTTGTGGAATATAATGAACAACATGAACTGATGAACAAAAACAGATCCAGAGACAGAGAAGCATTGATCAGACCTTCAAACCTCAGAGGGAAAATAAGGGAGGGTGGAGGTAAGGGGGAGAGATCAACCAAAGGACTTATATGGAAGCATATAGGGCTAACAAATGGACACAGACAACAGGGGAGTGAAGGCGTGAGTGGGGGGGGATGGGTGGTAATGTGGGGATGACACATATGTAATAACTTAAAGAAATAAAACAATAAAAAAAGAATAAACAGTTCAACTTTGGAAGGTTTTATCATTTAGAAAGAAATAGTTCAAAAGTCCTCATTCTAAAAAGAAACAATTGGGCTGAAGGGGTGAAAGAGCAAATGTAAACACTCTCTTTCATTTACTTAAACTGATCGTCTGTTAATAGAAGGAGAAGCACAAATGCATTGATCTCTAGGATGTTAAATGGGATCTACTCATTTAGAGCAAAGGTGTTTCGAGTTAACCTTCAATCACCTGCCATGGTTTCAGGACATCATGATGCAAAGAGTGACTGAATTACATGCACTTAATATCCAACTTTAAATTGGAGATTGAAGTAAAAAAAAAAAGTGTGTAACTTTTTTACAGTAATTTACAAAGCATCCCTCTCTAGAGTTCTGCCACTAACCTTTCGCAGTTCTGTGAAGCAGCTGAAGTTTATGTCACAAAATAAAGTGACTTGGCAAAGACTAGAAGACTTGGCCCAGAGCAACATTCAGGATAGCCCAGTGGTTCTCAACCTTCCTAATGCCATAGAACTTTAATACAGTTCCTCATGTTATGGTGACCCCCAAACATAAAATTATTTTCGTTGCGACTTCATAACTACAATTTTGCTATTGTTATGAATCGTAATGTAAATATCTGATATGCGGGATGTATCTAAGCGATCCCTGTGAAAGGGTCGTTCAATCCCCAAAGGGGTCGCGACCCACAGGTTAAGAATCACTAGCCCATCCATGCTGGAAGGTGAAGCCTGATGCTCTCCAGTTATCTAGCACATGATCAGACACTTTAAACGTCAGTGGAAGTTGTTAATTTGATGTATCATTTTTTGAAGAAAAAGTTCCATATGAGGCCATAGTTATACCTCCATGTTATAATAGGAGTAGGTGGTTAATTAACAGTGTAAAAAAACAATAATAATTCTATTCTATTTAAAAAGCTAAATTTCTCTCAGATTCTCTATTTCCTAGATCAGGTGAAGAGATCAATTTTGATTATTTCTAAGCTGTTTAGCTTAAAGCAATGCTCAATTCATGTTAACATTTAACATAAGAATTTAACAAAGAGCAAGTTTTATTTTAATATTCACTCATAACACATTGCATTGTTAAGATTATCAAATGCTAAAATATATCTAACCTCACTGGAGATAAGTTCTAAAGATAAATTGATAAGATATGTTCTAGTTAATTCCTAGAGTTCCTTACAAACTCAAAAATTGACCCTAAATTTGCACTTGTCAAACTAATGCCACTTATTTGTCTCAAAGAAGGATTTTGTGCATGTGTGTGTGTCATGAACTTTGGTTAACTCTGCTCAAGTCTAAAAGTAAACTCTGTGTTCCTAAGTATATCAAACTGAAAAAGTATAGAAGAATAGATATGGATTTAGGCAGTTTATATCAGTAGGCAGCATAGTAGTAAATGTGGAGAGATTATAAGTCTAGGAGATAAATTGGTATTAATGTAGCTGTCATCAATGATTAAGAAAAGAAAAGAAAATCAGACTCTTATGGCAAAAGAATATATATGTGTGTGTGTGTGTGTGTGTGTGTGTGTGTGTGTGTGGTGGTCAGATTATTATGACCTCCTGACGTTTGTAGGCAAATTAGCTATACACTGCATCATATGGGATATGGAAGCCGAAGGGCTGTTCCAACACCTTTGCTATCTATAGTTACCAAGATTAAAAAAAAAATGTCCCCAATTCGCACAGGAACACAAGGATTGGACAGTCAAGCATTGGAGAAAAGTCATGTGGTCCAATGAATCACATTTCCAGTTGCATCATGCAGATGGCAGAGTGAGAATTTGGCAAAAACAGCATGAAAGCATGGACCCCACATGCATGAGTACAACCCTGCAAACTGGTGAGGGCCATCTTATGGTTTGGGGCATGTTTTTCTGGCATTATTTGGGCCCTTTAATTCGTGTGGAACAATGTCTGAATAGCATGGCATACCTAAGTATCATTGCTGATCAAATTCATCCTATCATGTTGATGGCATATCCCAATGGAGATGGATTCTTCCAACAAGACAATGTGCCATGCTACCATGCTACGGTCCTCATATTGTGCAGGAGTGGTTTCAAGAAAATGAGGGAGACTTTACCTTGTTTAGATGGCCCCCACAATCACCAGATCTCAATCCTATTGAGCATTTGTGGGATGAAGTTAAAAGAACCATCAGGCAGCTGGTTCCACAACCATCAAATCTCACAGAACTGGACAGTGCTATTCATCAGGCATGGTGTCAGATTCCTCGTATCACCTTTCAACATCTCGTGGAGTCAATGCCAAGAAGAACCACCTCAGTATTGAAGGCAAAATGTGGGCCAACGAAGTACTGATGGGGTGGCCATAATAATCTGGTCACTTAGATTATATATATACCACGTTCAAAGGCTGTTAAATCACATTGTTTACTCATATCTTCAGAAGAAAGTCACTTCTACTGTCGTGGTAAACAACCTGCTTCCCTATTTGTAATGGTCTGGCCCTCTAACAACTTAAGTGCAAAATTATAGCTAATTTGCCTACAAATGTCAGGTGGTCATAATAATCTGGCCATTCTGTGCATGTGTGTGCATGTGTGTGTGTATATATATATATATATATATATATATATATATATATATATATATATATATTAGAGACCAGTGCACGAATTCGTGCATCAGTGGGGTCCCTTGGCCTGGCCTATGGGATCAGGCTGAAACTGGCTCTCTTTTGACATCCCCCAAGTGGTCCTGGATTGTGAGAGGGTGCAGGCCACACCAAAGGAGCCCATCAATGCACGATTGGGGCCAAGGAAGGACATGGGAGGTGGCCAGATGGAGAGGGACCATGGGAGGGCTCCAAGCATGTATGGCCCATCTCACTCAGTCCTGATTGGCTGGACCCTAGCAGTAAGCTAACCTACCAGTTGGAGCATCTGCCCCCTGGTGGTCTGTGCATGTCATAGCAAGTGGTGAGTGACCTTAGCATATCATTAGCATATCATTACACTTTGATTGGTTGAACAGATGATTAGAGGACCAGACACTTAGCATATTAGGCTTTTATTATATAGGATAGTAGAGGTCTGTGCACAAAATTTGTGCATGGGTAGGGTCCCTAGGCCTGGCCAGCAATCAGGGCTGATCTGTGGAGTGACTGGCAGGGCAATTGGGAGGCCCCCACTGATACACACCTTAGCCGGCCTGGCACTGCCCATTTGCCGGCCCTGTCCCCTGATCGCCCCGTGCCACCACTGGCACCCACCTTGACTGGCCTAAGGCTTGTGGGCTGGGGGCAGCTCCTATGTTGAGTGTCTGCCTCCTGGTGGTCAGTGTGTATTATAGCAACTGGTCATTCCACCATTTGGTCTATTTGCATATTAGGCTTTTATTATATAGGATATATATCCTATATAATAAAGAGGTAATATGCTAATTAGACCAAACAGCAGAATGACTGTCCAGACAAACTTCTGGATGAAGCTGGGGCTGCAATGGCTGGCCCAGAATGTGAGGGGCTGTGAGGGCAAAGCCCCTTGCATGAATTTTGTGCATTGAGCCACACACACACACACACACACACACATTATAATTCAGTATGTAAATATCAACTCTGGAAAATGATAAAACTGTAGATACTGTGGTTGATTTATTAAGTTGACCTTTGTAAAACTCTGTCCAAGTTTTGAGTTAAAAACCACTCTATAGTCTTACATATGAAGCACTTTTATGTTACATTTGTAAATATGCAGTCTGACTTAAATACAGTCCAATGTCAATAGATCACTACCTATGTATGGAGGGACATCCAGGTAACATGATAAAAGTGCTTGGTTTTTATTAAGAAATTGGCAGGCACAATTTCCTTCCTGAGAGGTTTCTGCTAAATATTCCTGAAGTACAAATATAGAATGAGTGAAAAATAAAAAGAGTATAATATTTTTTTAGGAGAAAACTCTGATTCTGAGAAAGAAACATTAATTTATTAATGAACTAGCATAATTTTAGAACTTAAATCTCTATGAAAGCAATAAGGATCATTTATTTTACCATATAAAATAAAATTTAAATGTATCCAGTAAAATAAATAAGGTAAATCATATTTGGAGTTTTTTAATAAACTTATTCTTTGTTAGCTTCCAACTCCATTTATAAAATACGAGGAAATTGTTCAATTAAGACAGTCTTATTACTTAAAATGAGCATAACATGAAGGAGTAAATAAATTTTTCCATTGTGGTTTGTTATTTTTTATCCTACTGTAAAAGATGCTCACCATATGGTTGAATTTGATTTCAGACAAGATATACACTATTCTGACCTCAAAGTGACCTAAAATTTTTAGTCCTAAAACAAATATGTAGCCTGAAGAATCTACACTAAAAAGAAATCTCACAAGGCATGCAAAAACATATTGCTTATTACCTTCTATGTAGCAACATAGAAATAAAAAAGGGGGGGCAGTAACAAGACACATTTTTAAAGTATTTTATTGATTTTTTGCAGAGAGGAAGGGAGAGGGATAGAGAGTTAGAAACATCGATGAGAGAAACATCGATCAGCTGTCTCCTGAACACTCTCTACTGGGGATGTGCCCGCAACCAAGGTACATGCCCTTGACTGGAATCGAACCTGGCACCCTTCAGTCTGCAGGCTGACACTCTATCCACTGAGCCAAACTGGTCAGGGCACAAGACACATTTTTTTCATTAATTCTTTATTTTGGAATCAAGTACAAGTTATTTTTGTTTGTTTGTTTTTTCCTAAATTACCTATCCATCTTAAAAACTAGAAAATCAGATTTACCCAGGGGCAAGTTGGGGTGGGTGAGAAGGCCTGTTGTGATTTTTCAGTGAATTTATGAAACTAAGAGCAACATCTGGATAAAATAATACGTGGCCAATACCAATGTGGCCACAATATCAAGGCACTCTAAGTACAAATCACGATTTTCAGTAGAGAAAAATAATGAGGTTCACTTGACTCATCAGATTTTATTATGAGTCTATAATTAACATAAAATATTCTATTAGCTAAAGAAAATCAGGAAGTGCATTTTGTCCAATGAATTCTAAGAAGAAAATGTTATTTGGAGGCTTAAGAATTTCTGTTTGTCTAGTGAAACAGGATAAATGTATATTTTATTCCTGTGAATATAATTCTAAATTAATGTAAGCCTCACCATAATGGTTTGAATTATGAAAAGTTAATTACAATCCTGAGTATCATATAGCTATCTGTAATTCTCCCAACAGCTCTAAAGGTAGATATTATTATGCCATATTTTACAAAGGAGGAAATCAGGCATTAGATATGCTCAAACTCACTTTGTCAATAAGCAGCGGGGATGAGATTTGAAACTATTTCAAATCCATGCTATTTCCATTTTGTCACATGTCATCCAAATACATATTTTTTTGGCTTCATCCATTCACACAGATTCAAAATGAAAATACATAATGGGAAATATGAGTCATTTACTGAGCAGAATTTTTTAATAGTTTCTGCTAAAGAATACCTTTAAAATTGGCAAGTAATCTCAACTCTGTATTCAAAAATACAAAAGACATTCTTGAGTTCAGGCATTCCTCTCTAAACTTTCTTTATGTAATTAAATCATACTCTGGAATTCTAGTCCTTATTTTTATGAAAACAAATCAACACCTTTTTTGTTGTTACAGTGAAGGACCTGACTCAATCTCATTAATCTTTATTTCTGTTTGTGTTATAACCCAAAAGAGAGATTTGATGGACTTTTTTTCCTTCTTATGTTTGGGAACTCATCTGGAACCCATGCATTTCTTATATTCTTTGGAAATATATGCAACATTTTGTAGTAAGTGACAAAGTGCATTTTTTCTGATAATGGGTTCCTTAGATTTATTGGATTACAAATGAGTCCATGGCTGAAAGGAAAGAAAAAATACTATCCTAACAGATGCTTGGTTTTCTCTTGATAGTGTCTACATAAATGGGATGAAAAGATGCAGTGATGTTTAGTTGTAGGTTGTTAAACAGAAGCAAATAATTTTCCCTTAGCGCATACGTATTGTAGTCCTCTCTCTCTCTCTCTCTCTCTCTCTCTCTCTCTCTCTCTCTCTCTCCCTCCCTCTCTCTTTCACCCAGGTTGCTTGAAAAAAGCTTACAATTTTACAAGAACTTTTGGGGAAATGACTTTGCAAAGATACATGCACCCCTAAATTCATTGCAGCAGTGTTCCATGGCCAAGACATGGAAACAACCAAAATGTCCTTTAATAAATGATTAGATAAAGATTTTGGAACATTTTTACAAATACTCAGCTAAAAGGAAGGATTAAATACTGCCATTTGTGACAACATTGGATGGATCTTGAGAATATTATCCTAAGACAAACAGGTCAGTCAGAAAAAGTAAAGAATCATATGAGTTCACTCATGTGGAATATAGAACTGAAAGTAACGAATGAACAAACAAGAAAAAAGAAACAAAAACTCAGAGGCAGACAAAAGTGTGGTCGTTACCAGACGGAAGAGAAGTAAAGGCATAGTAAAGGGTAAAGGGGCCAGAAGGTGATTTGACTTGGGGTGGTGGGCACACAACATATTATACACATTATGTGTCATAGGAATGTATACTCGAAACCTACATAATCTTTTTTAAAACTATTTTTATTGATTTCAGAAAGGAAGGGAGAAGGAGAGAGAGGTAGAAACATCTATGATGGGAGAGAATCACTGGTTGGCTGCCTCCTGCCACCCTCCCACTGGGAATTGAGCCCACAACCCAGGCATGTGCCCTGATTGGAAATCAAACGATGACCTCCTGGTTCATAGGTCAACACTCAACCACTATGCCAATGGAGCAAAACCTACATAATCTTATTAAACAATGTCACCCCAATAAATTTAGCTTAAAAATGTCTCTGAAATAATGTAGTGTTTTTCCAAAACTGAAAGCAAAATTGAGGTGAAATCTATTTTATTCTGACATATGAAGCCAAAACTTATGTTGACTGAGAACACCATACACAGGAATAAACTCAAAATAGATAAAAGACTTAAATGTAAATTGTGAAACCATAAAAATCCTAGAAGAAACCATAGGCAGTAAAATCTCAGACATCTCTCATAGCAATATGTTTACAAATACATCTCCTGGGGCAAAGGAAACTAAGGAGAATATAAACAAACGGGACTACATCAAAATAAAAAGCTTCTGTACAGCAAAAGAAACCATGAACAAAATGATAAAATTATAGTTTTATAATGGAAATGACCCCAAAATAAGACTGCATGGGAGAACATATTTGGCAATGACACATCTGATAAAGGGTTAATATCCAAAAAATATAAGGAACTCATGCAACTTAACAAAAGAAAGACAAATATCCAATAGAAAACATTGGCAAAGGACCTAAGCAGACACTTTTCCAAAGTGGACATACAGATGGCCAAGAGACATATGAAAAAATTCTCAAAGTCATTGATCATGAGAAATGCAAATTAAAACAACATTGAGGTATCACCTCACACCTGTCAGAATGGCTTCCATCAACAAATCAACAATAGACAAGTGCTGGCAAGGATGAGGAGAAAAGGGAACCCTCATACACTGCTGGTGGAATACAGCCTGATGCTGCCATTATGGAAGACAGAAAATTAAGTATGGAACTCTCATTTGATCCAATGATTCCACATCTTGGAATATATTCTAAAAAAGCGAAAACACCAATCAGAAAGAATGTAGGCACCCCTATGTCCATAGCAGCACAATTTAAAATAGCTAAATCTGGAAACAGCCCAAGTGCCCATCAGCAGATGATTGGTTAAAAAATTCAATGGTACACTTACACCATGGAATATTACAAAGCACTAAGAAGAAGAATCTCTTACTCTTTGTGACAGCATGGAAGGACCTGGAGAGTATTATGTTAAGCAAAATAAGCCAGTCAGAGAAAGACAAGTATCACGTGATCTCACTTATATATGGAACCTAATAAACAAAATAAATTGATGAACAAAATAGATCCAGAGACATAGAAGAATGGAACAGACTGTGGAATCTCAGAGAGAGAGGAGGGCAGGGAGGGTGGATGAGTGGGAAGAGATCAACCAAAGACCTTGTATGCATATATGCTTAATTCATGGGTACAGACAATAGGGTGATGAAGGCCTGGGGCAGGAGGTAAGGGAGGGCTAGAAGGGGTCAATGGGGAGAAAAGGGGACATATGTAATACTTTCCATAATAAACATTTTAAAAAATGACAATGAATATTTTATAGAAAAGATAAAGAAGTGATTATATGGGAAATGAATAAAATATAATATAAATTTTAAAATACAACAGGTAAAAAATTAAAGATAGGTACATAAATTAAATATGATAAAAATCAAACTAAAGATAATAGGTTGGCAGTTTGTTTAAGGATTTTTAATCAAAGATTTAGCTAAGTACCCATCTGTGTTATCTAAAAAATAATTTTTCAAATATACCCTTGAACTGGATATTTAATGATAGTTTTATAATGGAAATGACCCCTAAACAGGACATAAGGAGTTTTTTCCTTGCCTCATTAAACCTGAAAGAGGTGAATGTTATGAGGCTCTTTGATAAGGCAGTGACTTAATAGCATGTGTGAATAAGGCACTTGCTTAATCCATCATGCTGGAATTTTTCCCCCTAGATAATACTAATTCCAAATCATATACACCCCTTTAGTATAAAACACTCCAGTCCATCACTTCCACAAGAGTTGGTCCTTTCTAAGGCTAGTGGTTCAAAGTGGGATGCAGAGTCATACCTTTCTGAGCACTTCAATAAAGTCACCCAGATGGTTTAAGGGCTGGGATCTTGGTGAGTTTCCAGGTCATGACCCTCGAGGTTTTGAAACTAGTAGTAATTTCTTTTCCTTCTTTTGTTGAGCCTAAAATGCTGTTTTGGACTATAAATTGATTTTAGATACAGATTTTTAAATATCTGAGGTGTTTCTTTTTGAAACTACATCATTAACACATACTCATTTCTTAAGCCTACAAATAAAGATGCTACCTTTTGCCCTGGCTGGGTAGCTCACTTGGTGAGAGCATCCTCCTGCTATGCCAAGGTTGCAAGTTGATTCCCAGTCAGGGCACATACAAGAATCAGCCAATGACTGCACAAGTGGGTGGAACAACAAAATGATGTTTTTCTCTCTCTCTCCCTTCCTCTTTCTCACTCAAATCAATTTGGAAAAATTTTACCTTTTCCTCAATGTCTTACATTCTATTCCAGAGCCTAAATTCTGCTTATTTATGAAGTGACATTGACTAGAACCATCATGTTGTAGTTTAGTGGCTGCCAACTGTAGTGTTTTTCTGGATAGCACACAGATAGTGAAAGGCTACATGTTGCTTGTCATCTCTGGGCACCAGGAAGGCTTTTTGGCATTACACTCAGTTCCCTATACATCCAATTCTCAACATAATGGGTGGAGCCATTCTCTTTCCATAGAGCGGAGGGAACACTTGAACATACATATCCATGAATACTTTCTATAGCTTTGTCAAAGTCCATCTCAACAGTTCAGAAGTAGTATGTATAGCATTTACATATCTAGAAAGGAAATTGCTATGCCAAGTGTAGATAATCACATCCGGCCCATGGAGAGATGTGTCTACCCAACCCCACATATTTTTTATACTTTGCCTTAACTAGTTTGAGTGCCCCCCCCTCTCTCCCTGCCCCTGGGCAACTCATCTTTGATTTTATTGTAAGAGAACTTTTGGTAGAAGAAAAATACTTTGCACAAGTTTGTAGTCCTCTGTGAAGAGGAGCATAACTAAATACATTATAGATTTCACACTTCCGAAAGCCTCATGTACTCTCCATGTTTTTCCCTATGACTGTGGCCACAGTTTCCAGGCAATAGCTAAGGATGAATAAATACCTCTTCTCTGTAAGAAATTAGCAATGAATGTGATCTCAAAATCTATTTGAATTCGCATACATTATGTAACAGGAAACGTTTCCTTATTGTGCTCCTATTTATTTTTGACAATTGCAAAGAAAGTTATTCAGAGATTAACTATAAAATAAGAGTTCTATTTATTTAGTATAACTTAACTAAAAATGTCACTCAAATATAGGTCCATAAAAACAAACGTACAAATAATTTAAAGACCCAACCCTTGAAGTAAGATCTATTATTGACTTTCTTTCCATAACATTTCCAAATGTCCCTGGTTACAGTGTTTATGAAAGTCCCTTGCAAACTTTATTTTCTCAGCCTCATTTATCTCATGCACTGGTTGCTGCTCATGTGTATGATAAATAAATACAAAGTACTGGCAAAGGGCAGCTCTCCAGTGGCATCTCCGCGAGCTTTTCCTCTCCCTGTGACTCATGTTAAGCATTCAGCTCAGGCTGGAGAAGACGGTTGTCTAATTGCCTGCCCTATTTTTTGTTGCCAGAGCAGGAAGAGTATGCTTATCTATTAAAAGGACTCCAGAGTAACGTTAAGCCAGGACACCTGTGGAGCTTGTCAAACGGAAGTTCTCAAACAGGTCACTGCTTGCTGGGCAGCTTCAAGAACAGAATAACAAGCGCTCCCTGTGGGGAGACAGGGATCTCCGTGCCTTCATGGCGCCCGTGGAGAAACTTACCAGCAGGGAGAGAAGGAGGGGAAGCTCTTCATTTCCCATTATTCTCAATTGATCCTTAATCTATAATTTATTTTTAAATTTATGTTAGTGCATATAACAAAGTTCATTGGATTTGAACACAGCTATATGATCTATAAAGCTCTAATTTTGTGCCACTTGAACACAATAGGCAGCTTCAATTTATTACCAGCAGCGCTTTAATTGGTACCCTTACACAAATAAAAGCGCAACTTCCTCAAGTTTAGGGATATACTTTATACTCTTGAATTGTTATGAGTATGGGATTGTTAGAATCATTCTAAAGTGGGCATTTTTAGCTTAGGAAATGTTTAAAATGAGTTTCTGATAGTTCTGGAAAGTTACAAAATGCAATAATTTATGTTTGCATCTTTTAGGCAACAGGATGAAATACATTCTGAAGGAATATAACGTTGCAACCAGTTATTCAAGGTCAATTACAGAATCAGTGGGGAAAATGTAGAAATGTGAACATTATCCTTTTTTTGTGAGAATTGAATATTTAGCTTAAAAATTAGTGGTTTTACTACTTTCCTAAAGAGCATAGTTTTGTTTTTTTCCCCAGTCACACAAAATCTGTCATTTTATGTCATGTGCTATTTGTGAATGCTAAATGTAGAAATTTGAGAAGAAGCTGATCACTTGAATTTGTATATCACCTTTACTACAAAAATCATCTTTTGGAGATATAGATGTAGTAAATGCATTGAATAGCAATTAGTGTAACACTATTTCAATTTTTAAAAAATTACATTCACTACCAAATAGCGATGAATCAGTTTCCCCAAATTATCTGTGACCAATCTTCAATGTCTGTACAAAGTGAAGGAAGGAGAGAATAATTTTCAGCCCCAAATCATTTCCCAAAGCTTTTGGCTTTTTAATATAAATTGAGTATATTTTAAAATGTAATTTATGATCAGCTCCAAAACTAAATTAATTTGTGTTTAATGAAATTGATGACTTTGGCAGAAGATATGCATCTGTTATATGGTAGTATAAAAAGAAGAAAACTGTTTAGCAGCTTCTCTGCAGAGAGAAAATTCCCAGGTAAATTCTGGATCTGAGAATACTTGTTTGAGAAGTTAGAATAAAATTTCCTTTAAACACCTGAATATGAACCTGCACCTGCATTAGACTGATTTTTTTAAACATCATCGAAAGAAAAGTTAAAGTAAATATTATATTCATGTTATATGTCCAGAAGCAAAGGAATATATATATATATATATATATATATATATATATGTAAATATATATATATATATATATATATATATATATATATATATATATATATATTTCGGGCCTGGTGCACAAAAATTTGTGCACTCGGGGTGTCCCTTAGCCCAGCCTGTGGCCTCTCACGGTCTGGGACCCCTCAGGGGATGTCCACCTGCTGGCGTGCCTGGCCAGCCTGGGTGAGGGGCTGATGGCTGTTTGCAGGCTGGCCAAGCTCCCCAGTGTGGACCCTCACCCCACTGGGGTGTTGCCAGCCTGGGTGAGGGGTTGAGGGCCGTTTTAAGGCTGCCCACAGTTCCTTCAGGGTTTGGGTTCCTACAGTGGTGCCTGGGAAGCCTGGGTGAGGAGCTGAGGGGCATTTTCAGGCTGCCCACAGTCCCTTCAGGGTTCAAGCCCCTACTGCGGAACCTAGGCAGCCTGGGTGCGAGGCTGAGGGCCATTTTCAGGCTGCCCACAGCTCCCATTGACCCAACACCCCAGTGAGGCTGGCTGGAATCAGGTTTCTGGGGGTTATTTATCTTCTATAATAGAAACATTGTTGCCTTGAGCAGAGACCTGGCCAGCCTAGGCAGGCAGTTTCAACTCCATCGCTAGTGCAATTGGAGACTCCTGTTTGCTTTAGCTCCGTGGCTGCCAGCCACCATCTTGGCTGGATTAATTTGCATACAGCCGCTCTGATTGGCTGGTGGGTGTGGTTTGGCTGGTGAGCGTGGCTTAAGTGTCTCAGAGTGATGGTTTATTTGCATATTACTCATTTATTTTATATATATATATATATATATATATATATATATATTTCCAAAAATGTATACACACTTTGAATAATATATATATTTTTCTTTTCTTTTTGTAAACAATGTTATTGTTTTTTTTATTTCTTTTGTGTGAATACTTATGACCAGCATTCATTGCTGTTGCATACATAATGAAGTGCATGTTAATAATAGACAATCTTCCAAAGTGGCTGCACTACTGTATATTCTTATCAACAATGCGTGATCATTTTAATCACACCACATTCCTGCTAACTTTCAGAAGCAATCAGTCTTTTTAATTATAGCCATTTTAAAAATGGATGCATGGTATTATCTCATTGTGATTTTAATTTGCACTTCCCTGATAACTAAGGCTACTAAACCTATTCTAATGTGCTTATTGACCATTCGTATATCTTATTTTTTGCTATATCTGTTCAAATCTTTGCTCATTCTTTGTCTTTTTATTATTGTAGTTCCTTATATAGTCTGGATACTAATAACAAAATACTAATATATTTGTTAAGTCTAACCCTTAGGCAAGTACTATATCTGATAATTCATAAAGATCTACTTTGGCTCTTCTGCTGTGGCCCCGTATCTTCATCAGTAATTTACAACGCATTGATCATTTCTCATGGAATGTCTATTGTTATATTACCAAACCATCAGTGCTCTAGCACGTGATCAAGAAACACAGGAATGAAATAATATTTTGGAGAAGTAATCTTAGCCATATAAAAATATATATGGTCTGAGAAGGTTTATAATTTACAGCACACAGATGTGGAGTGCCAGAATTGGGCTTGATACTAGATCCTTTGTTTATTGTGTTTTCCACTTTAGGAAAATCACATAAGCTCTCCAAATTTCATTATTCTGACTTAGAAAATAGGATAATATTATCTATGCCTTCCTCTTTAGAGTTGTCATGAGGAGTAATTAAAATAGCATATTTAATGCTCTGTCAACAGTGCCTGAATATTAACTGTTTTTTTTTTTTAAAGCTTCTTGATTTGTTTGTTTATTTCACTATATAGAAGACATGGTTTCAAATCCAGGTTCCAACACTAACTATTCTGAGTTGTTCTTTTTCCAGAGCTTTACTTTTTGTTTGTTTATTTTTTAAGTCTGCTCTACCTACTTCTCAAGATTATCTTGAAAGTTCAGTAACATACTGGGAGTGTGTAAACTCTCTGTCTAATCTAATAAGAGTAATATGCTAATTGCTTCACTCTGCTACATCCCAAGCCATGCCCACCAGCCAATCAGAGCTACTATATGCAAAACAACCCAACCAAGATGGTGGCCAACAGCCACAGAACTAGAGCAAATAGAAGGCTTTGTTGCCCTGGGGATGGAGGAAGCTGCCTGCCTAGGCCTGCTGTGGACTCTGCTCAAGGCAACAAAGTTTCAAATATAGAAGCCATGAACTGGAGCAAGGAGGAAGCTTCCTTGCCCTGGCGATGGAGGAAGCTGCCTGCTTAGGCTGGCTGTGGCCTTCGTTCAAGGCAACAAATTTTAATTATAGAAGATAAATAAAGCCCAGATACCTGCTTCCAGCCAGCCATGCTGAGAGCTTGGGTGGCTGGGGGCTGTGGCCAGACCGCAAACAGCCATCAGCCCCTCATCCAGGCTGGCCAGACATCCCAGCAGGACCCCCCTCCCTGAAGGGACTGTGGCCAGCCTGCAAACAGCCATCAGCCACTCACCCAGGCTGGACAGGAACCCCAGTAGGACCCCCACCCTGATCTGAGACACCCTTCAGGGCAAACCAGCCGGCCCCCACCCATGCACCAGGCCTCTATTCCTATATAATAAAAGGGTAATATGCAAATTGACCCTAATAGCAGAATGACTGGGAATGACTGGTCACTATGACACAAACTGACCCCCAGGGGGCAGACGCTCAATGCAGGAGTTGCCCCTGATGGTCAGTGCACTCCCACAGGGGAGCTCTGCTGATGGCTGCCAGTATAGCGGTGGTTGTGGGAGCCTCTCCTGCCTCCTCAGCAGCACCAAGGATGTCTGACTGCAGCTTAAGTTTGCTCCCCACTGGCAAGTGTATATCCCCCAAGGTCTCCTGGGCTGCCGGAAGGATGTCTGACTGCCAGCTTAGGCCTGTTCCCCTGGGGAGCAGGCCTAAGCCAGCATGTGGACATCCCGCGAGGGGTCCCAGACTGTGAGAGGGCACAGGCTGGGCTGAGGGATCCCCCCAAGTGCACAAATTTTTGTGCACTGGGCCTCTAGTTATTAAATAAAGGTCATGGCTTCATTATGATTTACTCTTTGTGTTTTGCTTTTTATAAGATTTATAAATGTACTAGAGTCCAGAGCATGAATTTGTGTACCTTGAAAGGAACAGTGGACTGTGAGGCTGCCGTGGGTACAGGAGCAGGTCTCAGCCTATCCTCTGCTCCCCCACTTGGCCCCTCCCACCACAGCCTCCCAGTACCCTGTCTGCTGGCAGCCCCACTCCTGCCACTGCTGCTCCCACACACTGACAGTACTGGCCCGGCTTGCACCTGCCGATGGCGAGGAGCAATTGGGGCCTGTATCAACAGTGGGTGCAAGTGGTGGCTGCTGCCCCGATTGTCTCTTAGGAGCAGGGGGAAGTGGAAAAGCCCTCAGGGGTGATTGGGACCAGTGCTGGGCACCAGCAGTGGTTGTGAGTGCCAGGTGGAACAATGGTGTGTGGGAGTAAGAATTTTCAGTAACCACCAGAGGCTCGTCCTGATGACAGTGACTGGCGCCCTGCATTGGTCAGTGCTCACCTGCTCCACCATCCCGCCATGGCCAATGCCCGCCATGTTCCATGCTCTGCTGCCTGCTGCCAGTGCCCACCATGTCCCGCGTGTACCCCCTGGTGGTCAGCACATATCATAGTGATCGGTTGTTTGGTTGTTCCACTGTTCAGTCTATCTGCATATTAACCTTTTATTATAGAGGATAATGGCATGTATCCACAATTACATATCATACAGAATAACTTTAGGGCCCTAAATATGCCCTGTGCATGCCTGTGCCTTTTCTAGGATGCCATATACTTGAAATAATATAGAACATGGTCTTCTGAGACTGCTTATTTCCATTAGCAATATTCACTTGAGTTTTTTTTTTTTTTCATGGCTTTTTATATCTTTATACTCATTTATTTTTTCTGATGAATAATCCAGTGTTTATATATCTCATAGTTTATTTATTCACCTGTTAAAGGACATCATTATTTGGCAATTATGAATAAAGCTGTTAAAAACATTTGTGTGCAGATTTTTGTGTGGATGTAAGTTTCCAACGGACAAGACTCATATTCAGTACTTTAAAAAACATTAAGCTAGTTATTTATGATAATTTAATACTCTATGTACATCTTAGAATTAAATATTTTAATTGAAATCAATAGATTTCAATTGTTAGATTATCACATCCACAAACAAGACATAGATCTCCATTTATTTGGGTCTTCTTTTAGATCAAATGAATTTCTAAAACGTTGTATGTAGATTGCTTTAGCATTGTTTTGTAGATTAACTACAAGATGCATTGTCATGTTTCAATTTCTATTAGAAGTTTACACCATTTATTTAATGTATTTTTTCTTTATTATACAATGTATTAATTTGCTATATTTGTATGACATAGTTATTTTTCTTATGTCTTATATATAATCAGTATATAATCTAGATATTTAAAATGACAACTCACTTGGTGGATGTAAAATAAACTCAGTGTTGTAACTTTAAAAAAATAAATAAAATGATAATTCAAACTGCATATGAATTTAATATAAATACGATAACCTCATTTTTGTTCTACCTCATTGATCATTATATTCAGCATGCTATTAAAACATAATTTTCTGACAATCTGACTGAAACTGGATTACTGACTGGCTAAAAGGAGGGTTTTCTACTGGGAAAAAAAAATTTAATACGATAACTACAATGTTCCAAAACAAAAATGAACAAAGTCTCTAAGACAGTATGGGGCCATCTCCCATTCTTAGAGCCTACTTTGCCCTAATATCGGCGTATTCTCCTTATTGCTCTCAGCTACCCAATGGCCTTCAGGCAGCTCCGTAGTCCACCTGCTCATGAGCTTTTCAGTCAGGAGAGCTGGTGATGAAGCACTCACCAATCTTTTCCTCTAAATCACCAATTCAAATTGAAATACACAATATTTGTAAAACTAATTAAATTATACACAGTTGAAGTAATTTGTTTCACACTCCAACTTTTTTATTCTACCACCCTGTTCTAGAAATATCTATATTTGTAAGATCCAGTTACCAGGGCCTAAGACATAACAATAAGCTCTTTGGAGGTAGAAAATGAAAACTGACCCCACCAGGAAAGAAACACACCATGGCTGTCCATCTGCTCCTCTTGTGTGATGCAGACCCAACGTAACGAGCCTATGTTTGCGAGTCTCCCAGAATTTGTTTCCCCTGTTGTTGCTTTTTCAACTGCCCTGGACTTGCTTATCAGCCAACAAGTCATACAGAATAAGAGAGGCTTACTAAGTAGCACAGATTTGCTAAATGTTATTTTAGAAACAGAATGCTGTAAGTTTAACTGAGGAACACAGATAGCTTCCCTGTGTAAATACATCAGGAAAAATATTTTATAGTTATTTAAATTGCAACTTTTTTTTACATATGCATGTGTACTTATCTAGGAAATGATACCCTTTATCCAGGAAAGACCATCACAGTTCTATTGAGAAAGGTGCTGTCATTCTAAACATAAGCTATGATTCTCCAAAATATACAGTATATCTGATTAAAAATAATAAAAATGTTTATGACCTGAAGTTAGATCCAATATCAGAATCAAGGTGGTTGAAAGGCTTTTGCTTGTTTGGATCTCTGGTTGTCTTTTGAATGTTCAGTGAATTAGATTTTAGTCTGAGGCAATGAGCCAACAAAAGACAATCAGAATCCAGATCTCAAAAGTTCATGGGCATGGATGATCAAGTGTTGCAGGAATAAAGCACCTCAGTGGATAATTAGTTCAGAAAGTTTGTGAGCAAAGTACAGAATAGAGTATTTCTGGAGATGGAATAAAGATATAAGCCCTGTCATGTTCGATATGTATTTAAAAAATATCTATTTCTAATTTCCAACAGCAGAATCAACTTGAAAAACACCATACTCAAGTGGTTGGATTGCTTTTCAACCAGTTTCCAATACAAAGGATATAAAACTAATTTTAACCAATTTGATGATTGGGTGAAGATAAGAGCAGATGAGATAAAAATAGCCTTTTCCAAGTTCATAGAACATTTGTCCATGATTCTTGGATTTATTAGTGCTCATCTTTTTGACACAGTACTTTAGGTTATACTCAAAAGTCTCAATGACAATGAAGATTCTTATCCTCCTAGAAGGTTCTTCTGCACTATATACCCTCTACTGCTTCAAATAGAGTACTAAGTGCACTTGGGTGCTTAAAATACATTTTATGATTGTAATCTTGGACATCTGAAGCAATTCTCCATTCTACTGCAGATACGCACACTATAAATTGGAAAAGGCATACTTCAGTTGAAAGTTCAAAAGTCCTTGTTGGATTTTTCCTGCTGGTGTTTATGAAAAAGACAGCTATAATACATTGGTGGAGATAAATTTCTTGAACAGAAGTCAGAGAGTAAAAGTTTGATAGTGGTTTTAGAAGAAAATTGGGAGAAATAAGTAAGGTTGCGGATAAGATGTTATTAGAAAGTCCAGCAAATGAACTTCTCCTTAAAGTACTGTAACACATGTTAAAACTCAGAGGTATTAGTAAGTACGATTCACATGTACTTAGCAGCAGCATCTCACCTGTTTATGGAAATCTTTTGTAAGAGGATGGGTCACATCAACACAGCACAACATGAATTAAGAGCTTAGTATATTTTTCCATTCTGTTGTAGTAACAACCTTAAATTTTGGTTATTTATAAGGATATTTATAAGACATTTTTTAGAGCAGTTTTAAGTCCACAATATATTTGAGAGGAAGTTGCAGAGATTTTTCATATAATCTCTGCCCTCACACATGCATAGCCTCCTCCATTATAAACATTGTTCACCAGAGTCGATTAGATCACTGGAGAATTCTACCAAATATTTAAAGAAGTATGAATACCAATTGTACACAGTATCCAGAAAATATTTTTGAATCTACTTAAAGAAGTTTGACTTACCTTTATTAAAACCAAACCAAACAAACAAAAAACAAGAAACAACAACAACAAAAAAAAAAACACAAAACAAGACAAATATAACACAATAAAGGAAAAACTACAGAGCAGTATCACTTCAAATGTGTATCTGACATAGATTTCAACATTATATAAAAAATAATGATTTACCAGGACTAAGGATGTTTATTCCAAGGATGTAGGCTGGTACAATAGTTAAAAAACAATCAATATAATCTAATCTAATAAAAGAGTAATCTGCAAATTGACCCTCACTCTGTTATACCTAAGCCACACCCACCAGCCAATCAGAGTGGATGTATACAAATTAACCCAGCCAAGATGGCGGCCGGCAGCCACAGAGCTAGAGCAAACAAGAGGATTCCATTGCACCAGCGATAGAGGAAACTGCCTGCCTAGGCTGGCTGGGCCTCTGCTCAAGGCAACAAACTTTCAATTATAGAAGCCATAGAGCTGAAGCAAACAGGAGGCTTTGTTGCTTGCCTAGGCCTCCATTCAAGGCAACAAGGTTTCAATTATAAAAGACAAATAAACCCCAGAAACCTGATTCTAGCCAGCCTTGCTGGGACGTTGGGTCAATGGAAACTGTGGGCAGCCTGAAAAGGGGCCTCACCCAGGCTGGCCACATCCCCATGGGGTGAGGGTCTCCACTGGGGGGCTTGGCCAGCCTGAAAACAGCCATCAGCCTCTCACCCAGACTGGCCAGGCATGCCAGCAGGTGGATATCCCCTGAGGGGTCCCAGACTTCAAGAGGGCACAGGCCAGGCTGAGGGACCCCCCCACCCCGAGTGCACACATTTTTGTGCCCCGTGCCCCTAGTGCATAGGTTTAAAAAACAAACAAACATATCAATCAATGCAGAAAAATTGCTTAAACTTTAACACCCATTGATGATAAGTACTCTATTAAAAATGGAGAAGAACTACCCCAACTTGATAAGAAATGCCTACAAAACATTGCAGGTAACATTAAATGTAGCAGTGAGAGACTGAATGACTTCCCCTTGAGATCAAGAATAAAGCAAGTATGTATGCCCTAACAATTGCTACTCAACATTGTAATAGAAGTCACACAGCTGGAAGAAGAAATAAACAATTTCTTCCCACCTTTCATCAGCATGACTGTCAACATAAAAATCAGAAGGATTATATGACATAACTCCTAGAACTAAAAGTGGATTTAGTAAGACTTAAAGATATAAGATCAACATAGAAAAATCAACCATATTTTTATATACTAGCACTAGAGATCCAGACATCAAAACTAAAAGTACAATGCAATTTATAGTTGCTCCAACACTTAAATACTTAATTGTAAATTTAATAAAATATATATACAAGATTTGTATGTTGAGAACAAAAATAGATTGAAAAATGAAATTAAAGATTTAAATGACAAACATCTCTGTTTATGGGATGAAAGATTCAATACAGACAATAAAGATGTCAATTCTCTCTATCCTAGCAATATGATTTTTATAACTATAAGCAACAATATTTTAAAATTAATATGGAAAAGCAGCAAAAGAATAGCTAATGTGTTCTTTGAAAAACAAAAAGGGAATAGGAGGAATCAGTTTACCTGATTTCAAGAATTATAAACTACAGTAATCAAGATGTGTAATATCTGAGGATGGATAGGGTTAGATCAGTGAACATAAGAGAGAACTTAGAGATAGAACCACATAAATATGCTCAACTTATTTTTTTATAAAGATGCAAAAACAATTTAATGGCAAAACAATAATAGTTCCAAACAATAGTACTTAAACAATAGACTATCTATAGGCAGAAGAAAATATAGTTTTACATAAATTTCATACTCCCCATGAAATTATATCATTGACTTAAACTTCATAGTTCATATAAAAATGAACTGAAAATGGTAACAAACTTAAATGTAAATGGTAAAATCATAATTTTTATGAATAAATAGATGGTAAAATTTGGGGGATATAAATAATTAATAAACTCAACTTCATTAGAATTAAAAATGTTTGTGCTGTAAAAAAAAAACCATTAATACAATAAAAAGATAAGCTACAGACTAGGAAAAAAAATATTTGCCACATGTTAATGACAGAAATGTGCTCCTCTTCATATGATGAAGTCCTTACCCCCTCAGTACTTCAAAATCTATCTTATACAAGAAAAGCATAATATGCAAATTGACCAAATGGCAGAAATACCAGTCAGTGAGTGGTGGGGCCGGTGAGCAGGTGGCACCAGACCAGCCAAAGAATGTGCCAGTGGGCAGAGGAAGGGAACAGTGTTGGGAGGCAGCAACCAGTGGTGGTGGAGAGGCAATGGGGGAGGCAAGCATCATCCCATGATTGGCTCGTCCCAATGATGGGGTGATGGGGCAGTGCCCTCCCTAATTGCCCATCTTTTCACCTCCCACAGAGGGAGGCCAGACATAGGGAGTGGGCCTAAACCATCAGTAGGACATCCCCTGAAGACTCCCAGACTGTCAGAGGGTACAGGCTGGGTTGAGGGACCCCCTACCCCCATGCAGAAATTTTCATGCACTGGTCTCTAGTCTTATCTAATAAAAGAGTAATATTCAAATTAGGCATCACTCCATCACAAAGATGGCCACCCCCATGGCCACAAGATGGCCGCTCCCATAGCCACAAGATGGTGTTGCCCAGTCCGGCTCAGCCCTGCCACTGAAGTAGTCAGGCCTGTTAGCCAGGCAGGTAGTGGGAGATGCAGTGGGCCTGAGGGGCAGAACTGGAAATCATAGGGGACTGGGGGTGCTCTGCCCAGGCCAGAGGCCTTTGCCAGAGGACACAGGCATGGGCAAGGGCAGAGCTGGTGATCAGAGGGGGCAGGGGCGGAGCCCATGATCGCATGGGTATGAGGGTGCCCTACCACGGAATAAGGCCTGGGTCAGAGGCCTCAAGCCTGGGCAGGGGCAAGGCCAGAGATCACAGGGACCTGGTCTGCACAGAGCCAGCAATAGGAGGGGCGGGGTGGAGCCTTTGATCACAGGGATCTGGAGACTGGTGGAACTGGAAAATCTGAGGCCTGGGGGTCTTCTGCCCAGGCCTGCAGCTTTGGCCAGAGGCTCAAGGGTGGAGCTGGCAATGGCAGGGGCCTGGGGGTCTCCTGGCCAGGCCTGTAGCCTTGGCTAGAGGCTGTAGTCTGGCAGGGGCA
The DNA here is from genome assembly GCA_004026665.1 of Murina feae. Classification (NCBI taxonomy): domain Eukaryota; kingdom Metazoa; phylum Chordata; class Mammalia; order Chiroptera; family Vespertilionidae; genus Murina; species Murina feae. The sequence continues at coordinate 21,438 of PVJC01007613.1, read as the reverse complement.
GAGCCCGTGATTGGAGGGGCATGGGGGTCCCCTGCTCAAGCCTGCAGCCTTTGCTAGAGTTTGCCAGTGGGGCAAAGGCAAAGTCAGCGATGGCAGGGGGCAGGATCAGTGCCAGTGATTGCAAAGGACTTGGCTCTGTGAAGCCGGCGATCAGAGGGGCTTGGGAATCTTCTGTCCAGGCCTGTAGCCTCAGCCAGAGGTTACAGGCCTGGGCAGGGTTGGAGCTGGGATTGGAGGGGCAGGGGTAGAACCGGTGATTGGAGTGAACTACAGAGGAAACACCTTTTCTTACTGATCATTGGCTAAGCTCCCTGTATGCCACTGGTAATATTCTTAGTAACTTGGGTAATAAGAATCCAAAAAGGTGATCTAGGGTTTTTCCACCACACTCCTGGAGAAAAAAAAAATGAAGATCCACTGCTGGAGGGCTAAGAAATGTCATATCCTGCCCTAGCTGGTTTGGCTCACTGCATAATGCCTCAGCCTGCTGACTGCAGGGTCTGGGTTCAATTCTAACCAAGGGCATGTACCTAGCTTGCAGACTCCTCTCTGCCGGGGCCCAGGTCAGGGCATATGCAGAAGGCAACCAAACAAATTGTTCCTCTCACTTTGATGTTTCTCTCTGTTTTTCTCTTCTTTTCCACATTCTCTAAAAATCAATGGAAATATACTCTAAGGTGAGGATAAAAAAAAGAAAGAAAGAAAGAAATATCATATCCTATGAAAGACACATCTTGAAAATGAATAAAGAAAGTTGTCATTTCTTCATGGTGAAGGGACTGGAATCTGTGTTGATGAAAACACCTTGGTGGGTGTGGTGACTGGCAGTGGCTGCAAAAGCGGGGTGATGAGGATGGTGGCTTCCCCTGATTAGTCTGGTTACCTCCCACAAAAGGAGGCCAGACTGCACCTTAGGCCTACTCCCCAAGGAGAGCAGGGAACAGGCCTAAGCCATCAGTAGGACACTCCCTGAGGGCTCCCAATATGTGAGAGGGGGCAGGCTGGGCTGAGGAACCCCACCCCCAGTGCATGAATTCCATGCACCGGGCCTTAGGGGGGGAAAATATATATATATATATATATATATATATATATATATATATATATATATATATATATATAGTGTAATATGCAAATTGACATTCCTTCAGAACACCTAAGCCATGCCCACCAGTCAATCAGAGCAACTGTATGCAAATTAGCCCAGCCAACAAGGAGGCTGGCACTCACAGAGCTGAGTAAACAGGCAGTTTCCTTTGCAGCAGGAGTGAAACTGTTTGAGGGCTGCCTGGGCATCTCCCAGCTCCAGGCAACAACATATTTGCAACAATGTCTCAATCATAGAAGCCTCAGGAGCTGAAGTAAACAGCAGGCTGGCCCTGACTTCTAAGGGCAACAGTGTCTCAATTTTAGAAGCCAGGAGGTGAAGCAGAGAGAAGGTTTCCTTACCTGCCCAGGCCTTGGCTTAAAGGAACAGTGTATCAATTATAGAAGGTAAACAAACTCCAGAAACCTGCTTCTAGCCAGCATTGCTGGGACATTGGGTCAATGGGAGCTGTGGGCAGCCTGAAAGTCTGAAAACACCCCTCAGCCCATCACCCATGCTAGCCACACCCCAATGGGGTGAGGGATCCCACTGGGGGGCTTGGCCAGCCTGCAAACAGCCATCAGCCCCTCACCCAGGCTAGCCAGGTACCCCAGTAGGGGCCCAGAACCTGAAGGGACTGTGGGCAGCCTGACAATGGCCCTCAGCCCGTCACCCAGGCTGTCCACACCCCAATGGGGTGAGGGTCCACACTGGGGGGCTTGGCCAGCCTGAAAACAGCCATCAGCCCCTCACCCAGGCTGACCAGGCACACCAGCAGGTGGATATCCCCTGAGGGGTCCCAGTCTGCGAGAGGGCACAGGTCAGGATGAGGGACCTCCCGAGTGCACAAATTTTTGTGCACTGGGCCCCTAGTATATATATAAAAGTCTAAGCTGCCGTTCAACCCTTCAACTGGTAGCTATGACACACAGTAACCACCAGGGAGCAGATGCTTAACTCACAGGCATGGAAACATGGAACACACTGATGAATCTCAGGGGGAAGTGGGGAGGGGAGAAAGCAAGAAGAGATTAACCTGCTGGGGTTCTTGTTCCAGAATTAAGAAGGGTTTAAGAATCTGGAAAAGGGCTGTGTGTGACTTAATTATGAGTCCATAGATGAAGTATAATTTTGAAAGGCATTTGGGGGTCAGAGGAACTTAGCTAAAAGGAACTAAGATCTCCTCATCTCAGAAACTCATGCTTTTTATTAACACAAATTTTCCTGTAGTGAGGCAGAGATATACACTTCAAAGGCTCAGAGTTTCCTGTACAGAGTCCATTGTCAGAATGGGGAGAATTAGCCTATGGCTGTTCAGTTGTTTGGCCAGTAGGAGGTAATAACATGTAGATTAAGATGCCCTTAGCTGTCTGACAGCAAACAATCATCTTTTTACAGGTTTGGGGAAAGGCCTTCTGTCATTCCCAACAGGTGACAACATATGTGACTCAGCCCTTGTTGAGTCCTTAAGTTCTATCTACCTTTTGATGAAACCTTTACAATTATGAAATGGTAGAATTGGCTTCCGGCATTAACCAAAGATCTTATATGAATACTAGAGGCCTGGTGCACAGATTCGTGCACTGGTGGGGTCCCACAGCCTGGACGGTGGGAATCAAGCCAAAACTGGTAGCCCAACGTTCCCCTCAGGGTCCTGTATTGTGAAAGGGCACAGGCCAGGCCAAGGGATTCCACTGGTGCATGAATTCGTGCACCAGGCCTCTAGAGTGACTATATTTGGAGATAGGGTTTATAAGTAAGTGATTAAATTAATGAGGTATTTATGGTGGGTCTTAATCCAATACCACTGTTGTTCTTTCAGCAGAGGAGATTAGGACACACACACACACACACACACACATACACAGAGAGAGAGAAGAAAATGGGGAAAACATTGCTAACTAAAAGCCAAGAGGGAGGCCTTAAAAGAAATCAGCCCTACTGATACCTTGATTTTTGATTTTCTAGACCTCAGAATTATGAGAAAATAATTTCTTGTTGTTTAAGACACCTATATTGTAATACTTCATTGTGTTAATCATGGTAAACCATTATACCATATATCTAACAAAGAATTAGTATCAGTAATAGATGAAGAATTCTCAGAATTTGACTGTAGAAAAACAAACAATCCAATGAGATTATGGGCAAAAGACTGAAGAGACATTTCACTGTATTATTAGCCATTAAGAAAATGCAAATTAAAACCATATTGAGTTAATGCTGTATACTTATAAGAATGACTGAAATAAGAAAAGCTGACACCACCAAATATTGGCGAATATGCAGAGAAATGGTTCACTCACACATTGCTGTTGGGAATTATAAAATACTAATTCACTAGTATACCATTTAGTGGTTTCCTACAGAACTAGCTATAACATCCTTTGCCCCCATAATTCACCAAGGAATTCCATGCCATGCCTGTTCAATAAAACAGCTGATCCTATTTCAGGAATGGTCTTTTGTCTTTCCAGTTTTATTTCTGGTCATATTTCTCATTTGTGAACTGAATTTCTTGCTGTCATTTGCCATGCAATACTTTGGAAGCAGTTTTATGTACTACTCTGCCTCTAGATAGAAGAAAATAGCCTCCCTGCTATATTTGATAGGACTTCACAGAAATCACTGAATCTAAGAACTTCCCGGTTCGTTATGTTAAATGTCCTCTTTCTCTCAAAGATTTGCACTGAAGTTTGGAGAGTTTTTGTGACTTTCCTAAAGTCTCATACACAATAGCCACATTGTACTGCTATGCCCCTTCCTGTACTGGCTATATGAACGGATTTTAAAAGGGCATTATAGCACAAAGCAGAGCCATGGTACTGTTGATAGGAAATTAGAAGCTACTGTTTATAAAAATATAAACAAAATAATTACTGCCAGATAACCATGGACCTTAGACTGAAAGACTCCCACTTAAATTTGGATCTTTTTTCTTTGTCTTCCTTTCTGGTTTGTTTACTCTGGATAAAGAATAAAGCTATCAATGGTTATGGGAAAATAGCTACCTTGATTCATTCAGTTTCCAAGTTGACAAAGATCTTCCACTTCCTTTATTCAGTTAAACTTAAAGTCAACCTCCTTATATTTATCATTCCCATTTTATAGATGAGGAAAATGGGCTTTGGGGAGATCGACATATGCAAAGTTACTTCAATTGTAGTTGGCAGAGACAGCCCTTAAATGTGAATATTCTTTCCGTACCCTATACAATTATGCTTCCTGAAAAAGAACTTGGCCAAATAACATAATGAAAAGATTTGGTCAAGCAACAAAATCACTTCATTTCTTCCATGGTTGAATGCTTGGACATTATGTCTACACATGCTGTAATGAAAAATAAAATCAAGAATTATACTCGAAAGAGTTGTATAGAATTGTCAGGGAAGGTTCTTGGCAAATAAAAAACAATCTGTCTTTCAGTGAGAACGTGTGCATGTTTCTTGTTTAGATATGACCCTGGAAGTATTTCTTATAGATTGTAATATTGGAAAACTCTTACATTTTGAACATTTCTTAATAACCAATTCCTCAAGGCTATTTATGAATCAGAGTTTTGCTCCTATTTCTCCCTTTCCCAGCTTGAGCTCTAAATTCAAGAAACAGAGAGCTTAAAGGAGGCTTAGGAAGGGAAAAATAATTCCAAATGATTAACTAAACAAGATAATTTGATCAGCATGTCTCTGGTCTTCTGACAGCAAATAATGCAGAGAATTAACAATTAACAAGAAAATATGGTGATCTCATTCATGACCAGTAATAATGCTATCTGGACTGCATGAGGAACCTGGCTTGACTGTTTACAGTTTCTCTGGAATTTTATCTCTCATAGATATTCTTAAATCTGGGGAATTTTATTTAACTCTTATTATACTATACTAAGAATGAAACACTGTAAACACCAAATGAATTACAGACATCCTGAACCACAGCTGACCCCAGGGTTTACATGGAAAAGAGAAAGCAGGAAGTAGAAGACAATTACAGGAAATTTAAAATTTGTTGCAGTGAAAGACAGGGATTCATACAATAAGCACACATTCTGTCTACATATCAAATCTAGTCTCATGTGTGTACACGCATGCACAGAATACTTGACAGGTTAGGTGTTTTGTTTTTTAATTCCTCACCTGAGGATGTATTTTTATTGAATTAGAGATAGAGATAGAGAGAGAGATCAAACTCAGAATCTAGGTATGTGCCCTGACTGGGAATCAAACCTGCAACCTTTTGGTATAGGGGATGGTGCTCCAACCAACTGAGACACCCAGTCAGGCTGTGTCAGATTAGTATTTAAAGTTAGAGAAGAGCCCTAACCAGTTTGGCTCTGTGGATAGAGCGTCAGCCTGCGGACTGAAAGGTCCCAGGTTCGATTCCGGTCAAGAGCATGTACTTTGGTTGTGGGCACATCCCCAGTGCGTGATGTGCAGGAGGCAGCTGATCGTTGTTTCTCTCTCATCGATGTTTCTAACTCTCTATCCCTCTCCCTTTCTCTCTGTAAAAAATCAATAAAATATATTTAAAAAAATAATAAAGTTAGAGAAGATTCTGTCTTAAGCGATGATATGTAAAATTGACTATTTTAACAGGTACCATATTTTCTAGCATATAAGACGACTTTTTAACCCAGGAAAATCTTCTCAAAAGTCAGGGGTGGTCTTATACGCCAGGTGTCATCTTATAGGGTGGGTGCTGAAACTTCTGAGTCGGACTGGAAAATCTGCGGTCGCTGCATACAGTGGGGGGAGCTCAAAAACAACCGCACTCCATTCATTTCAGTGAAGCCAGATGGAGATCACAAGTGTCTACGGTCGGCTCCTTTTTGTGCTTCATACAGTCTCCATCCAGACTTTTTAACCCAGTAAAATCTTCTCAAAATTTGGGGATCGTCTTACATGCCCGTTGTCTTATACACCGGAAAATACGGTATCTTACCTATAAAATTCTTTCTAAAATGCACCACACACTTCTGCTTGTTTCCTTCTTTGTCCTCATTGTAAAGATGGTGTAAGATGCAGGGATTGAAGACTTTGTCTCTCACTGATAATTTTAGCGAATGTGCCAAGTGCCAATCATTTCATCTCTGTTTGGAAACCCTAAGCTTCTATTTTTCAAATAATCTGGCACTTATAATAATCCTATATAATAAAAGGCTAGTACGCCAATCAACTGAACGACAGGTCGCTATGATGTGCACTGACCACTAGGGGGCAGATGATCAATGCAGGGGCTGCCCTCAGGTGGTCACACCGCTCAGAGAGAAGCCAGGCGAGCACAGCGATGGTAGCAGGAGCCTTTCCCACTTCCACAGCAGCACTAAGGATGTCCAACAGAGCATGGGCCTAAACCATCAGTCAGACATCCCCCAAAGGCTCCTGGACTGCGAGAAGGTTCGAGGACACCCCCAGTGCACAAATCTCAAGCACTGGGCCTCTAGTAGTGATGATAATAGTGAATATTTTTCATGTTTATATGAAGTAGGGACCTGCTACTCCTCCTCCATTCTCTGTTTCTTCCTGACTTCTGATTTACATGCCATCAGCACAGAGTTCTCTCCATTTCTCTGAATGCCTTATGCTTGTGATCACTTTCTTAATTATTCTCTCTGGATGCCCTTCTTTCCTTGGCCTTACTGCCTTTCTCTCATCTTTTAAGACAGCTCCAGGTTGATCACATCTGAAAAGTCTTCATTGTGGGCTCATAGGTACTATTGCTAATGCTCTCTTAATCATTTTTCATTCTAGATTGTGATACCCATTTGTTCTTTTGTCCCCCTGTTAGACTGGTAGCTTCTTGGAGGTAGCAATTATGATTTTACTATCACTATATGCTTACAAACGGTTTTTGATAAATCTCAATGAATGGCTAGTAATACCTTTTATTTTAAAACTAGAGGCCCGCTGCACAAAAATTTGTACACTCAGGAGGGTCCCTCAGCCCAGCTTGTGCCCTCTCTCAGTCTGGGAACCCTTGAAGGATGTCCACCTGCTGGCTTAGGCCCGCTCCCTGGGTGATCAAGCCTAAGCTGATAGACATCCCTCTGGCAGCCTGGGGGTCCTTGGGGATGTCCAGTTGCCAGCAGGGAGCAGGCCTAAGCTGCAGTCAGACATCTTTAGCACTACTAAGGAGGCAGGAGAGGTTCCCACCACCACTACTGTACTGACAGCTGTCAGCCTGGCTTGTGGCTGAGCAGAGCTCCCCCTGTGGGAGTGCACTAACCACCAGAGGCAGCTCCTTCATTAAGTGTCTGCCCCCTGGTAGTCAGTGTGTATCATAGTGACCAGTCGTTCCCAGTGATTCTGCTGTTAGGGTCCATTTGCATATTACCCTTCTATTATATAGGAATAGAGGCCTGGTGCACAGTTGGGGGCTGGCTGATTTGCCCTGAAGGGTGTCCCCAAATCAGGTGGGGGTCCCACTGGGATGCCTGGTCAGCCTGGGTGAGTGGCTGATGGCTGTTTGTAGGCTGGCCACAGACCCTTCAGGGTAGGGGTACCTGCTGGGGTGCCTGGCCAGCCTGGGTGAGGGGCTGAGGGCTATTTTCAGGCTGGCCAAGCCCCCAGCAGGGACCCTCACCCCATGAGGGTGGGGCCATCCTGGCTGAGGGGCTGATGGATGTTTGCAGGCTGGCTACAGCCCCCAGCCACCCAAGCTCCCAGCAAGGCTGGTTGGAAGCAGGTATCTGGGGTTTATTTATCTTATATAATTGAAACTTTGTTGACTTGAGTGGAGGCCACAACTGGCCTAAGCAGGCAGCTCTCTCCATCGCTGGTACAATGAAGCCTCCTGTTTGCTTTAGCTCTGTGACTGCCAGCCGCCATCTTGGTTGGGTTAATTTGCATATAGTTGCTCTGGTGGGCATGACTTGGGATGTAGAGGAGTGACAGCAATTTGCATATTACTCTTTTATTAGATTAGATATTTGCATCAACATGGATTCATTAATTGAAATTGTAACATATTAATGTTAAAAATATGATATTTAAAATAGGTGAAATGGGAGAATGAAGGGTATAAGGGAAATCTCTATACTTTTTAACCCTATTTTTTCTATAAGCCTAAAACACTCAAAAAATATCTATTAATCAAAAGAAATATGTGGCTATTGCCAATTCTCACTGAAATGAATGAACAGTGAGAGATGTGTCCAAGAACTGACAGTCTCATTTGAATAATATTATTGAAATACATGAGTGAATTTCACTATAAATTGAAATAGGAAAAGTAAATTAATGTTTTATACATAAATTATTTATAACTTGACTATTGAAACTGCACACATTCGTCCTCATCTTCTCTGATACCAACACAATAATTAAAGGCCTTCAGCAGGTCTAATTTTACTCATTTCTAGAACTGGTAAATTTCACTATAATAGGCCATGAGTAGCAGTTCTTTCAACTAACAACTAGCTTTATGAGGGAGAGCTGTGTTCTATTTTCCTGTGATGAATGTCCCAAGTCATGAAGGTAGGTAGTACCTTGGGCCTGGTGCTGGCATGAATGACCTTGTTTCTGTGTAACTTACATTACCTAGGAGCAGACTATAGAAAATCCAGACAGATCTGGATCCATTTAGTTTCTTCTCTCCCATTGTCTCCTATATATTTGCTTTTCTTATTGATTTTTCACCATTTCCCTCCCTGATTAGTGATTCTTGTCATTCCTTTACCCTAGGACTGTGCTTCATTTAGCATGTTGGAAATGGTACAGCCCTGAAGTTGATTGGCCTTGTTCCCACGTTATCCACTTCTTAACCTAACTGCTCTGGTTTAGACACCCCATCTTACTGTTACGCAAAACTCCCTGAACCAAATTTTATTTAATATCTCAGTGTCATAATTCCTTTGATTACACTGATTTTTGTTCTAACTTCCTTTTTCTTAGCTCTGTGTCTTTTGCCCTGTGGAGTGGGGGGTGTGGGGGGGGTGGATAGAGAGACAGGTGAAGAAAAACTTTCTCTTGTGTTTTTAAATGATACTTACACTTTTTAAAAAAAAATGTTTTTATTGATTTCAGTGAGGAAGGGAGATGGGGAGAGAGATAGAAACACCAATGAAGAGAGAGAATCATTGGTTGGCTGCCTCCTGCAAGGCCCCTACTGGGGAGCAATCCCACAACCTGGCATTTGCCCTGAGCAGGAATCGAACCATGATTTCCTGATTAATAAGTTGACGCTCAATCATGGAGCCACACCAGCCAGGCAAAATTATCTTTACTCTAACATGCAGCACAGAAAGCCATGAAATATCAATGACAATGATTTCCATTTGGTTTATATTTCATCTATATTTAACTTTTCTGTTGAACATTAATAATTTAAAAATCTTGAAACAGCAGAGACAATTTGATAGGAAATTTAATGGGTAAAATTTGTACAATCTCTGTCTAATAATTTAACAGATATCTAAACTTATTATAAATAATTTATTTCACCATGAGCTAATTCAGTAATTCATTTGAAATAAAACTAACATTTTTTTTATGTAATTTGTGCTTTGTAAGCCTTTTCCTGTGCTCTGACTATAATTCCATTATCTTCTGGATGAGCACTTTTATATGTTTAATTTAGAAGTTTTACATTAAGAATAGAAAAGAACATCTTTTCATGTATATTTCCTCTTAAAATTAGATAATAATAATATGTGATCCATCACATATAGATCATCATAAAATATAAGTTATGAATATTTTATCATAACTACTTATAAAGAAATAGCAGGGCTCCTCTTACATGCACTATGACAAATTAATCTACAAAGTTATAAACACATAATCTTGTTAAAGTAGCAATAGGTAAAAGGGAAGAGAGAAAGAAAGAGAATAATGCTGCTCCCCGCAGACACTGAATTGATTACTACCACAGAAGAGATATTTGGGAGGGACAAAGCTTTCTGCTCACATATATAACAGTAACGATGAAATAAACAAAAAGAAATATATGAACTGAAATCTTGTTTCTGTTTGTCTATAATGCATTTTGAAGAACAAAAACTAGGTAGTATCAGTTGCTTTCTAATTAGTTACTCATTCTTTCACTCATTCATTCATTCACTTTTCCAAAGATCAAATACATGTCCACTGTAGTAGGTACTGGTAATAAAAAGTGGTTACAACACTGTCCTCACATTTCTCAAAGCCAGTAGAGGAAATAGGCAGATAAATTACAAATATCATAAAATGTTCTATTGGACATTTGAAAATTGCCTGATGGACTCTGGCAGTACATAATAAGATACAGTCAATATATCATAGGAAAGTCACTCATAAAAAAGCGAAGACTGAATTCAGTCATAAAGGAAGAATAGAATTTTGCAGGCTAACAGGGAAAATTCTATTCCTGGGTAGTAGGAACACAGTGTGCAGAGTTAAGGGGTAATAAAACAATATGATGGGATGAAGAGATGCAAGTAGATCCACGTCATTTCATAGAAGGGGAGGAGCATTAGCTAGAGAGAAAAGTAAGATTTGGGATGGAGAGATGGGTCGAGTCAGATCATAAATGGTCATGGTCAGTCTAAAGCTATGAGGCTTAGATTTTACCAGTAGACAAACTTGTGGAATTAAAGGTTTTATAAGGTACGACATGATGGGATTTGCATTTTAGAACTACAGCCCTGATGGTGGTGTGGAAACTGGATTATGGATGGGGTTGGAGATGCTGTAGAGATCTCATAAAAGATGACAAAGAGAGAGAGAGAGAGAAGGATATTAATTTGTGACAACAGAGAGAAAACAGATCTGAGAGGTTTTTGTATTAATTGAAATAACAATGACAGCAACTGCTGATTAAGATCATGGAATATAAAACCTGTTCTTTTAATCCTCACTACAATTAATTCTGGGGAAAAAGTTATTTCCCTAAATTGATTTTCAGAAGAAGTAGCTGAACTGAAGGTCACAAAGATTTAAGTTGTGGAATAAGGATAAAACTAGATGGGACTGAACACAGAGCTTGAGTTCTTTTGACTATATCATCTGATCCTCTAACTTAGACCAGAGATATGAGAGAGGACAGCGATTTGAATAGCTCACAGTTCTATCTTGGATGCTGTTACTTGCTTGAGGGAAGATAATGAATTAAGTGTAGGTACCTGAAGGATATCCAGGTAAAAATGACAAATAAACTGTTGGATATATGGATCTGAAAAATCACTTAATAATACTGTTTTGTAAGATGCACCATCTGAAAGATACATGCAGTTATAGTTCTGTTGTTCTTAGTGTCTTCCTGCTGCATTTCATGGGCCAGATCAATACAGAATTTATAATACATGTCCATTACTTATTTCCTGAAGGGTAACAATCTGTTGTACTAGTTTTTCAGTCATCATGTTATTCAACAAATATGTATTGACATCAACAAATAGGGATTAAGTAAACATTGGGTACATTGTGAAAATTACACTATGCAATTAGATTGGAAGAATGAGATCTCTTAATGATTATAGTCAATAGTTTTATTTGATCTTCACAACAATTTAGTTTTCTCCTTATTATTCACCTTTATTACATTTTCTCTTTGTTTAGCTGACTTCAGTCTTCTTTTTAATGAGGACTATACATGATAACACAAACAACTATAAAGTTTATAATCTTATAGCTGGCACAAACAGATTTGCAAAAGCAAAAAAAAGAAAACTTTTGCTTTTTGTTGGCATAACTTTTGATTTGGAGATGGCAGGTAAATGAAGTGGCCAAAGGGCTTGGGTATAAACATACCAAAAAGGAGTTGCCAAGGACAAAATGGTGAGTATAAAAGTATGAACAGGAGTTATTTTTTTCAGATTGATTCTTAAAGGGCAATTTTTGGTTCTTCCCTATAATTAATATTTTCTTGTTTGGCTGAGGAAATATTAGACTACCTCAAATCTCTCAGGGTTGGATTATAATATTCCATTTTATTAGGCCTGGAGTAACATGAACAGATGCCTTAGTGATAGCATTTTGTTCTATGACTGAGGCTTGTTAGCAGTGCAATATTTTGTTGGTTCTAAAAGAAATTATTCCTTAGTTTAGCCAGGTAAATGGAGGTAACTAAAATTCTTTCCCTTATAAAAGAAAACAAAAGGTACAAGAGACAGCTCTTTCTTCACAGAGTTACTCATGTCAATGACACTAAGATCCATTAAGTAAAGTAATCAGAAGTCATAGCATTCACTCATGGACCATGATGGGAAAAAAAATAGAAGAGAATAGGAAATACATATGGTATTGCCAGTGTTAGGCCCTTGAGGATTATTACATAGTAGCTTGACATAATTCAGAATTAATAAAATATGTTCTCTGAAGGTATGTATTTTCATAAGTTAGGTAATTAATGGCAAATCAACATATCAAAGTGTGTGCTCTGTTGCTGCCCATAAGTCAGTCTGATTTTAAACTTTATAACAGTGGTATCACTAAGCCACGAAACTGGATTAAGAATATTGTGCCTAGAAAATGTTGCAAATATATCTAGGGTCTATTTGATATTTTGAAAGTTCATAGGGAATTAAATACAATGAGATCATATACCCTTCTGAAGTTGTGCATTTGAGAATAATCCTATCTAATAAAAGAGCAATATGTAAATTAACCATCACTCCGAGACAAAGATGGTGGCACCCATAGTGGTGGGGCAGGACACTGGCGGCATCAGCCTGGCAACATGAGCCCAGCAGGCATTGCCTCAGCAACCGACAACCCATGAGCTGGTCTGGAGCAGGAAAGGTTGGAGGCTATGCGGCAGCGGAAGGTGACTGCTTCCCAGTCACCTTGGGGAGATTGGAGAGCAGGAAAGGCTGGGCTGGTTGTGAAGCAGTGAGCAAGCGGGGTTTTCTTGCTTCCCGGTGGCTGGAGCAACATGGGGAGCAGGCAAGTGTGGCCAGCAGGCAGCACCCATCCCTGGCCACAGCTCAAAGGAGAGAACAACATGCAGGAAAGGGCAGGAGCCTGAGAGATCAACACTGAGAGGCCCTGCTCCAAGTCTCCACAGTGTTCCTGGGGGCAGGACCCCATCAGATAGACACACACACAGAACGACTGCTCTGAGCCTCAGTGGGGACACACATACTCTCACACACCTCACACACACACACACACACACACACACACACACACACACACACGGTGCCTGCCAGACTAGGGCCATTAGTAGGACATCCACTGAGGGGTTCCAGACTGTGAGCGGGGGCAGACTGGGCTGAGGGATCCCCACCCTGCCCCCGTGCATGAATTTCATGCACTGAGCCTCTAGTTGGTAAATAAAATCATTATTCTTACAGAATTTACTGAAAAAAAAATTATGACCAAAAAGTTAAAGTACTATATAGCATCCTTCTAGAGACATGAAATGCATAACTATACTATACTAAAATGACTTCATCTAATCTCTTGCCTTCAAATACCAGCTACATGCTAAAGATCCAGATTGCTATGCATTCATCATTTCTGAACTCAAATTTAGATATCTATCATTTCCACTTAGTTTCTCCAACTAATGTTTCCAATCTCCTATTTCCCCTTAAATCCATTTCTTCTCTCTGTCTTTTTCATCTTATTAAATCAAACTAAATTGAAACTTTACCTGTCTTTTGGCTCAGGCCACAAAATGTAGCTTATATTCACATGCCAAATGCATCAGCAAATCTGGTCAACTCTACATTTTTTTTAAATATAATTTTAATGATGTTAGAGAGCAAAGGAGAAGGAGAAGGAAATAGAAGCATCAATGATGATAGAGAATCATTATTGATTCGTTGCCTCCTGCATGCCCCCTACTGTGAGATTGAGCCCACAAAATGACCTATATGAAAGTAAGTACACCTTTCTCTCCTTAACATAGGTATGACATATGTGTGTTCACATATATGTCATAATAGAGGCCACGTGCATGAAATTTGTGCAAGGAGGCAGTGGTGTCCCTCAGCCCAGCCTGCACCTTCTCCAATCTGGGACCCCTCGAGGGATGTCCAACTGCCGGTTTAGGCCTGATCCCACAACCGGCAGTTGGACATCCATCTTACAATCCGGGACTGCTGTCTCCCAACTGCTCACCTGCCTGCCTGCCTGATTGCCCCTAACCACTCCTCTGCTGGGCCAATTGCTCCCAATTGTCCTCCCCTGCTGGCACAGTCACTCCCAACTGCCCTCCCCTGCTGGCCTGGTCACCCCTAACTGTCCTCTATGCCAGCCTGGTTGCCCCTAACTGCCCTGCCCTGCAGGCCTGGTCACCCCTAATTGCCCTCCCTGCCAGCCTGATTGCCCACAACTGTTCTCCCCTGCTGTTCATCTTGTGGTGGCCATCTTTGACCACATGGAGGTGCCCATCTTGTGTGAGGGCATGACAGTCAATTTGCATAGTATAGTCATCATCATTCATTTCAATCTTTTTTAAAATTTTTATTGATAGTAGTTTCTACTGTGTGAAGCACCGTGCTAAATAAATGAGAGTATATGATATTCTCAAGGACTACTAGATTATTACACTCATAACTATGCACTGACAACCAGGGGGCAGCTCCTGCATTGAGCATCTGCACCCTGGTGGTCAGTGTGTGTCATAGTGACCAGTCATCCCCAATGATTCTGCTGTTAGGGTCAATTTGCATATTACCCTTTTATTATATAGGATACAGGCCTGGTGCATGGGTGGGGGCTGGCTGGTTTGCCCTGAAGGGTGTCCCAGATCATGGTGGAGGTCCCACTGAGGTGCCTGGCCAGCCTGGGTGAGTGGCTGATGGCTGTTTGCAGGCTGGCCACAGCACCTTCAAGGAGGGTGTCCCCCCCTGAGGTGTCTGGACAGCCTGGGTGAGGGGCTGAGGGCCATTTTCAGGATGGCCACATCACCTTCAGGGAGTGGGGTCCTGCTGGGGTACCTGGCCAGCCTGGGTGAGTGACTGATGGCTATTTGCAGCGAGGCTGGCTGGAATTTATGTAACTTCTAAAGTTGAAACTTTGTTGCTTTAACTGGAGCCCAGGTCGGGTTGCCCTTGACAACCCAGGCTCCCAGAGGTTCCTTGAGCTCAAGGCTGGAAGCAGGTCTCTGGGGTTTATTTATCTTCTATAATTGAAACTTTGTTGCCTTAAGTGGAGGCCATAGCCAGCCTAAGCAGATAGGAACCTTAGCTTCCTGCATCACCAGGGCAAGCCTCCTGCTTGTTCCAGGTCCATGGCTGCTGACTGCTATCTTGGCTGGGTTAATTTGCATAAGTCTCTCTGATTGGCTGGTGGGCATGGCTTGACTAGGGGCATGGCTTAGGTGTAACGGAGTGAGGGTCAATTTGCATATTACTCTTTTATTAGATTAGATAAAATGAAACATTTCTATTGTTGGTGAAGACATTTTAGTCAAATTGTCTGATTCTTGCTACAATAATCCTAAATTAAAGATTTGGATCTCACCCACACACATAGATATATGCTTTGCTTTTATTTATCTTAGTAACTCAAACTAATGGTTAATAAATCTATTAGCTATTAAGTAATAGTTAAATAAATATGCTTTTACACTGCATGTACAATAATCTTTCAATATAAAGAAATGTAAGGTATAGCTTAATCAGAGGAGATAGTACAAAGTGATTAAATATGGAGAATAAAAGCTGCAAAGGTAGCATAATTAGTACTCATAAATACTAAAATAATAGATAGGTCGTTTCATTGTCATTGGAAGTATCTCCAAAGAGAGTGATGAGCATTTCTTTGAATTCTATATACTTTTAAAGAATTAGTTTTTGAGTCCCAGTGTCAAGCATCTACTCAGATCTCGGCACTATCTTAGGCATCCAGGAAGGAGGGAAAGCATGGGCCACAGGCATTTCCCTGAGGTCTGCTCTTGTTTATTTCTCAGTCTTCTCACGGAGGATGCAGTTCTGCTTTCATGGAGAGTTTTATATTATATGTACAGGACAGAACATAGTGACTAGGGAAGATCTAAGACTTCTTGCAAGTATATTGAATAAATAATACTTTTTTTTTTCAAAATCCTTACTGCTTTCATCTCAGAATCTGCAACACTCTAAAATACTAGTCAGACTTCAGTGCACCCCTGTACTATGCTTACGGGTGTTCTTTTTTTCTAAGATTTACTGAGGGTCAAACTGATGGCTCATAGGGTGCCTAGCAAGTTACTTGGAAAATGCAGATCACACTAAGGAGCAGCCATTCTGCCATAACACGTAGTCACATTGACTGCTTCAGACTGCAAGATGGAATAGATCAAAGTGTGTTCACATATGTGGAGCTGCAGAGCATTGCAAAATATTTGAAAATTTAAGAGCTTGCCCTTAGGGGGAAAACAAAAATGCTTAGGGTTAGTGGATGGCAGAGACAGCTCTGGACACTGGAGAGGACAGGCTAATATTTTTGCATTGAATGCTAGACAGACATTTTTTTCTCTCAACATTCAATGACTCAGTTTTTCTGACTAGTTCCTATATAATCTTAGTGTCATGGCCATGTTGGAATGACCACCTTTGCATTATTAGTTCAACCTTAAAGAGAAGGAATGAGAAATCAGTCTAAATGGAGAACAGAAAGGATATAGCAGTGGAAAAAACTAACAGCACTGAGGGTTGGGTCATATATAGTTTCTGAATTATATATTTAAAACACAAGTTATTGACACATTTAAAGAAAACACTTTGCACAAATTTGCCTCTATCAAGGAAAGACCTCTACACCATCATGAATATAAATGTTTTGGGACAACCAGTCATTCCTGGAATCAGCTCCCGAGTTCTCCCTAAATTTTGGCTTCTCCATGTTGGTCACTGCTCTGTGTCTTCAGTGTTTACCTTGCCTCATCACCTTGAAATCCATAGGATTAGCTTTCTGGCTCCCGATTTAGCTCCATTTCCTTGATTCTGGCATCTTTCTGTTTTGGTATGTTGCCTCCAAAATGATTACCATTCATGTTCCACATGGTAGCCTATGAATATGTACAGCATTCTTAATTTCACTTCTTCCTAAAACCTAAAATCATGAGTGCCAACCATTTTTTAAGGACTATGTTACATAACCAATAGTGAGCAAGGAACTGCTTCTCTGAAGTTTATGTGCAAAAGGGAGAGGAACTGAAGCATTGAACATAACTTAAACAAAAATTATCGGTATAAATGTATAGAAAAATATAGGGGATGTATTGGCAGGTAGCAAGGCTCTTTGTCTATCATTTCAGAAACATTATCACAGAGAAAGTGAGGTTTAGACTAATCTCATGACTTATGTATGAGCAGACATGAAGTGGTGTGAAGTAGCAAGGATTCATGGACAGGACACCTTGCACAAGATTCTGATTTAGAAAGAATCTGTTTTCTCTGAGGGATAAAGACAGGGTGATGATACTGAAGCATATAATCCTGAAGCAGGGAGGGAAGAGGGTTTAGCAGACAAAGGCCTGGTATCAAAAGCAAAAACAAAGAAAAGAGAATGGATTCAACTACTGGCTACAACTTGCTGACAATGGAGGGCTGGAAGTGAAGACAATGAGGTGTGTAGCATTACTCCATGTTTCTAGATGGAGAAAGGACCTCAAAAGTCTGTCTGATGGTGTCCAAACCTGTGAACAACAATAAACAGGTGCCCAGCCTAATCTGATGAGAGTAATGAAGATAGAGCAACATAATGTCTCTTGTCATAAAACTGTGACAATGTCTGTATGTGTCTATTTGAATATGGTGGGTGTTTCAGATGTGGAAATCAAGAAATGACAGCACTCATGTCTGAGTAGCTTTTGAGTCGAGAGAGAGGAGGAGTTTCAGATGATGAATTGTGAATGAAACCCAAAGTCAAATTTAAAAAAAAGAGGCATGGAAGTGACCATGAATTAGATTATTAAGGCAGAGAGATTCTGGGAAGAACACAGCTTAGCTGACTGAGCTCTTGGTTGTAAAAGTGATACCCTTATACATACATAGAATTACATTACCATAGTGGTATTTGGTACAATTAAAGGCAGGGCATTAATTACTGAGCATACCTGTGGAACCATTATTTGATATATATTTTAATCTATTCCTAGTATAGTGGTAATATGGGAAAAGTTTTATTAAAATCACTAGGGACCTGGTGTACAAAAATGTGTGCACTCAGAGGGGTCTCTCAGCCTGGCCTGTGCCCTCTCGCAGTCTGGGACCCCTCAGGGAATGTCCACCTGCTGGCGTGCCTGACCAGCCTGGATGAGGGGCTGATGGCAGTTTGCAGGCTGGCCAAGCCCCCCAGTGTGAACCCTCACCCCATGGGGTTGTGGCCAGCCTGGGTGAGGGGCTGAGGGCCATTTTCAGGCTGCCCACAGCTCCCATTGACCCAACGTCCCAGCGAGGCTGGCTGGAATCAGGTTTCTGGGGTTTATTTATATTCTATAATTGAAACATTGTTACCTTGAGTGGAGGTCTAATCAGGCAATGAAGCCTCCTGCTTGCTTCAGCTCTGTGGCTTCTATAATTGAAACATTGTTGCTTTGAGTGGAGGCCCAGCTGGCCTAGGCAGGCAGTTTCAACTCCATCGCTGGTGCAATGGAAGCCTCCTGTTTGCTCTAGCTCCATGGTTGCTGGCTGCCATCTTGGCTGGATTAATTTACATACAACCACTCTGATTGGCTGGTGGGCATGGCTTGGCTGATGAGCATGGCTTAGGTATCTCAGAGTGATGGTTAATTTGCATATTACTCTTTTATTAGATTAGAAGATGTATTTACATGAGTGTACTGACTGGAAATTAAAATCAGATGTGGTATAAATGTTCTACAAATTACAAGTGATTTTATGGACATTAAAAGCAGTTATTGATCTGTAGCCACTAATGTTTTCATGCTTTCCAATCATAAATATTTCAAATAAAATTGATTAAAATATTTTCATTGATTCAAAACTAACTTCTATGATAATAATATATTTCAGAAAAGGTTTATGTAATTTTCGTTTTTATGGGAATAAAATATTTAAATCCAAATATATGCAGTTACATTTTTGTTGCAGACCAAAACTTATTCAGGCCTATTTCTGCTTTGTCAAAATTTTATTTTTCTCTTAATGTCAAATAAAACACTGTAGAGGTAAATATTAATTTTCCATGAAAAGAAACAAAGAATAACAAAAACTAAAATCAGGACTTGAGCCAATACAAAAATTGATCAGATTGAAACGTGCTCTTGCTAAATGTGATATTCCAATACTAAAAAAGGCCAGCAGGGCTTGACTCTACACAGCTGCAATTTAGGCTAGAAATGCAGGTTATTGATATTCTCTTTGCCCTCCAAAGTTTTACCACTTACATCTTTTAGTCTCATCATTTATGTAATACATAAGTATGCAGAGACAGGAATGTGCTTTCTGATAACTTATTTTAAGTCAAAGTTCTCTGAAAACATTCATAGTATTGGAACTTCTACAATGAAAATAGTTAATACTGAGAGAAAAGGGAATTCTTCAACTTTCCCATAAGATATGTTAATATTGACAAAGACTTTTTAAGAAATACTTATTTCAATAAAAATTATCTTCAATCACACACATGTATATGTGCATATATGCCCAGAAAGATGAAACCAAAGTTTAAGCGAAATAAGCATATCTGATAAGTGTAATGAAGATGTATCACATGATCTCACTCATATATGAAGTCTACTTAACAACATAAACTGATGAACGAAATAGATCCAGAGACGTAGAGCATGGAACAGACTGAAAATTCTCAGAGGGAAGACAGAGGTGGGTAAGTGGGTGGGGAGAGAATAACTAAAGAACTTATATGCATATATGCATAACCCACGGACACAGGCAATAGTGTGGTGTAGGCCCGGGACAGGGGAGCCTGTGTGGGTGGAGGAGGTCAGTGGGGAATAAAAAGGGTACATCTGCAATAATTTCCACAAGTAAGATACATTTTTAAAAAATTAAATCGTAGACCATTTATAGTTCTAAACAATTTTTTAAATACTTCTTCAGTGTGTTTAGCATTCATAAGTAACACAGAAATTAGTCCTGATTAATTTTATTTCTTGAAATATTTTGCTTATCTGAAATTTGTAGGATATATTCCACTAGGTTTATAAAATTTTTAGAGTAATATATATTTATCTACTCTTAAAGGTTATTAATAATTAGTTATTATTGGACTATATTCCAGTTCACACACAAATCATGGATCAAAATTATCTGAGTAAAATAGATATTCTTTATACATGCAATCAAATATGTCCCAAAATAAAATAATTTGTTATTTAATTTTATTAAACGTATTGGGATGACACTGGTTACTAGGATCATTTGTTTCAAGTATACATTTCCATCATACATGATTTGAATATTGCACTTTGTGTCTGTCACCCAAAGTCAAATCATCTCCCCTCAAATATTTGTCTCCCTTTACCCCCCTACCAGTTAGTTCACATCACCCACATGGCTGAAAGGCAGGTGTCTCAGGGCGTATCCCCTAAGGCATCATTTATAGGCATACTCTCTAATCTTCCCAGGTTTCTCAAAGCTGTCTACTAGATGAAAGTATGGTTTTTTTTTTGTTTTATTCGTGTGTTTTTTTTTAGAACAGCTTTGCTGAGATAGGTCCTTTGCTATGGGCTATTCTCTCTTGATTGTGTGGAAATGCTCAATTTTATAACCTTATAACCCATGAAGGGAGAGAGGAAAATTCATTCTTTCACTCTCTGTGGTGCCATATTTACTGTCTGATGAGCACAATGCATTCTGTCTCTCGGACTTTTTTTTTCTTTTCTTTTTTGTTTCTTGTCTCTGTCTCTTCTTTCTTACTTTTTAGTGAAAAAATAAATTCTTCTGGTTGCAACTATGGCCTTTTTCAGTTTTATTTTTTCAAGAGCTGTCTGCATAATCAATCCCCCAACCCTTCTTCCTCTCTAGAATGCATCTATTTCAATTTATTTTTTAAATTTATCTTTTTTTATTGAAAGTATTACGGATGTTCCCTTTCCCCCATTTAACCCCTTCTAGCCTGCATCTATCCCATCCCTATTTCCTTTTAAAATAGCTTCATTTTAGAAATGCTAATGGTGACATCTTTATGAGCACAATACATTTATGTATACACATAGACACACATTTATATAATCTATTTTCAAGACTCTAAGTTACAGAAAAATTTTTTTAAAAAGAGAAGAAATACACTTCCTTTTAATAAGCCTGAGGCAAATTTTGGACCAAAATACCTTTTTTATGACTATTTTATAAACTTATGTCCTCCTCTACTGAAAATGAAGAATAATGCCACCAGTGATGTTGAGATCTATGTATTACAGGGCAGCATTTTGTCCTATTAAAGAACTCAATGGAAATCAATACTAAGAAATTACAAATGAGATGTTTTCCTGAAGCAAAGAGGAGGGAACTATAAGCT
>PVJC01007612.1:0-41079 GCA_004026665.1 Murina feae | reverse complement strand
ATTATAAAGAAAAAAAAGAATGTAAAATAGTTATTTGTTACATAAATGCTACTGAGTTGCACATTAGCAGATTCGTGTATAAGTGCCCGAGAGCACAATTGAAATTGCATAATCAGATTTAGGAGGCTTTTTTTTTTTTTAAGTTCTCACCAGAGGACATTTTCCCCATTGATTTTTAGAGAGAATGGAAGGGAGGAAGAGGAAAAGGGAGAGAGGGAGAGAAAAAGAAGGAGCGAGAAAGAGCGAGAGAAAGATGAGAGAGATACATTGATTGGTTGCCTCCTGGGGTTGGCGATTGAACCCGCAACCCAGGTACATGCTCTTGATCAGGAATCGAACTCACCATCCTTCAGTGGGCAGGACAATGCTCTAACCACTGAGTAATATTGGCTGGGCTAAAAGGTGTTTTTAAGCTCATGTGCATCAAATTCCTACCCAATAATAGTATTCTTTCTTATTAATTCTTGGTAGGTGGCCCAAAATGCACCACCATCGGTGCAGTGCATTATGTGGTTTGTTTCTGAGCTTTTTGATATGGACTCTATTCATCTATGAATCCAACCTAAATTAGTATTGATTTCATCTGTACTGTTGGTTAATACTCAAGCAAACTAAAATCATTATTACAGTCTAAACCGTTGTTAAGCTAGGCTGCCACTCCCTGTCATTGGGCAACTGATTTTAGACTCTAAACGAAGTCAACATCTATTCTTTCTTAAATATACTCTTAGGTTTCGCCCTTGCTTTGGGCTAAGGGATATCAAGGTTAATCCTGATTGTCATCCAAATTCACTACTGCTTTGAGCTTTGCATTATCAATAAACCTGATATATGCATGATCTAAGTGTATCTGTGTTGTTAATAAAATTGTAGAAATGTGAGGATGGAGGGAAGAGCTATGAAGCAGGCCAACAGAAACCACCTTCTATGTTGGCTCCCGCACCTTTGAACATTCTGTGGGTATAGCTGATCAACCCAGGTATTTCAGTCTGTCCCAGACCTCCTTTTTGCAACTTACTCAGGAGCCAACTTGATAGATATGTCCCCAGGATTGTGAAGATGTAAAAATTTGATGAGTTTGACTCTATTTTAAATACCCTAGGTCATTACACTTTAACAGAGAAACTTTTGTTACAACACAGAACTCTTTAGTAAAGTAAATACCATAACCCAATTCTTCCATTTTGTAAGTCTTGACTTTCATATACTGGTTTCACATATTGGGCTACAAACACAATATACATGAGACATAATATGAAAATAAAAATTCTATGCTAGATATTTTAATATAGGTTTTTAAAAATATGACTAATGATGTACATAATATATATTTTAATTAAAACAGCTTTGATTAAAACTTGATATCCCTTTAATCATATGTTTTCTTAAATTCATTTAAATAAAATGTATGATTAAACTTTTTGATTAAAAACATTTGTTTTAAGTTTCTTTCCAATTTAAATGGATCTTAAGACCAAAGAAAATCTGCAATTAAAATCTAAATATTCTATTGGAATATAGAATCTTCAGAAAATCTGAGTTCCAAATTCTGCAGGGCAGAACATTCTTATCCTACTTCTAAAGGGGAAAGGAAGAAATGTACTTGCACCTAACTATATTCCAGAGATTGTTTCACACTTAAAATATTCATCAGGCCAATTTGGAGATATAAAAATTAGGGAACACAGTTTATGATGTCATTGATGACATTTGCTAAACCACAAAACAGCTGTGGGAGAGATAAATTATTGGTTTCACCATGAATGATGACTTCAAAGCATACAGCAGTTTTTAACCATGTACAAGGGAAAGAGTAAGGAGAGTTACAGCCACTGAAATAAGCTCTTATACCAAATAACCAAGTCCTATTCTAATTAACCAAGTCCAATTCTAATTAACCAAGTCCTAACCCCAATAATTAAAATAGAAACTATACTTAAAAGCTATGTAAAGACCTTTGGGTCTGCAGGCATTAGCTTGCTTGAGACTGATTTTGAAAAGAGTTACAGAGCTCTCCTTAAGCATTTACAACAATCATCTGGCTTTGTACTAAAAAGGCACACACAAAAAAACAAAGATAGCAGCTTGTGAATTGTTTCTATGGCATCTGAAACATCACGGAGAGTACAGACAATATGCAAATTGGCTAATTACATTGAGAATGAAATTATTTATCCCTTAGAACAGTAGTACCAATTAATGATTATTTTATAGACATAGAGGATTGGAGTTGGCACAATATTATCCTCTCAAATGTGCATATCTTCCATTTTTATAACACAGAAACTGAGGTTTAATAAAACTTGCTCATGGTTAGCATAAGTGAGCTAAAGAGTTAAAAGCTCCTGGGATGGGAGGACATACTGTGTTTAGATTCTTTAAATTCGGAGTATTTACTGAGGACTTGGAATGTGAATTAAGCACACAATTTCAGTTAAAGCTCTCTCTGGGAGAGTCCATAGGCTGTTGCTAAAGATCAGTGCAGTAATAAGCCATACCCAGGTGAAATCTCACTGAAAATAAAACCGACAGTGAAATTGCCTTGAACTTTCAGTAACTTCAACATGTTAATACATTTTTTTCTCTCATATACTATCAGAATGATATATACCACCAGGATTATAAGCCAGAACATGTTTGGCAGACACTATAAAAACAGTATAAGTACCTGAAAGAGAACTGTTTCCTTCTCTATTTTGAAGGATAATAATTTGATAAGAGCGACCTCTTAAGTCTAAAATTAACTACTTCATTATACATTTTAGCAGAGTAATTTTCATGGTTTTAAGGACTTATTGTAAAATATGAAGCAGAAATGTAACCATACGTATAGACACCCCACTGTATGAGGTTCTTCTGAAGATGATCCCTAAGATAACGAGGTTTGTGGACAGAAGCGCAATCTAGAATGGCATTCTGTTTTAATTTGCTTGAGACTGGCACACTGGAATCTTCAAGAAACACGGAACTGTTCTCTACGCGGACTGCACTGGTTTGATCTTCAATGCCCCTGGAAACTTCCTATGCTGACCAGCAGTGAAAGGATCTGCTGGGTCTTCAAAGACATAAATGTAGGTGATGTGCAGTTTGGGGGAATTAATTAATTGCATTTGGAGCATTCTGAGTAAGTACTCTGTGGTCCTACAAGCATATGGTCATTTTCTCACAGTGCTATTTCTGTAAAATCTACATTCTGCCCATCTTCAGAAGCTGCATCCTTAAGCATAGCTGGGCCAAATCAGAAGGTGACTGCAATCTAACATCTTTTTCTACTTGAAGAAATAGGTTTGCTAGAACCAAAACATCTGCTTATCTTATTTCAGAAATTTGTGCCAGAAGCAACTGTATATTGATCAGCACCTCAAATATTACACTTAATCATCTACTTTTATATAAAAATAGTAAGACTTTTAAATACTGTGGTCCAGTATTGTTAACCTTTTACCTGAAGAAACCAGGATGGCAATAGAATCATAAAGGAAAACCTTGGGTATTAGTGCAAGGGCAAAACAGCTACTTTTTAAAATGCAATGAGATGCATTCACTCAAGTACCATTTACCAATAATTGCACTTGTTCCTTTTCAGCTCCCTCTTCCATTGCCACCAGCAACCATTTAAAACCTTTCTTTAGAATCCCCTTCTCACTTCTCATTCTCTGTCCTCTGAGGCCATCCGGTAAAATCCTTTAACTTCCAGTCCCACTCCATGAAGTATAAATCCCTGGTTTTCCCCCCTCTTTTTCTCCCAGGATAAGACCTCACTTTCTTCTTCAAGACTAGACCTGCCAAAGGCTGCCCAGCAGAATTCACTGTCCCTCTCAAGCTCCTGAAGACCCCACAGACACTTGGCATAGCAAGTCTCACGTCTTATAATGCAAACCCTCTTTCTTTCCTACTCAGCTTTGTATCTTTGGCACCTCCCACTAAGCCCAGCAAGCAAAGATATTCAAGAAATATGTTACACTGAAAATCCCTACTTTTAAGCATGAGCTATTTTCAATACCTTGAACCAGAATTAAGCTTGTCCCAGATTACAAACCAGGATATGATTTCTGCTCCACTTTAATTTTTAACCCTAAAGTGACACCCCCCCCCAAAAAAATAAAGAGGAATAAGACATTTCTGGTGACGAGAGTTGCCAGGTAAAACACAGGCTACCCACTCAAGATTGAATTTTAGATAAACAACAAATAAATTTTTTTTAGTATAAGCAAACCCCAAATAGTGCATGAGGCATACTTATACTAAAAACAATTACTTATTGTTTATCGGAAAGAAAATTTAACTGGCAACCTGTATTTTTTATTTGCTAAATTTCACAACTCTGCCAGTGACTCTAAAACTTCTCAGAGGCCTCAAGGAATACTGCTTTAGAGCTCCTGGTAGTATACATCCAAACTCTACACAAGTGGCCAGATCTTATGTCTGTGAATGAGTATCTTTTAGAAAAAGCTGTTTATTATGTAAAGTTTTTACTTATTTTGCTATTTCATAGAATCCTCTTCAATACCATCTATCAATTTTAGCAAAAAAAAAAATACTGTAATGTTATCCAAGATCTCTGGGAAAGCTGATATTTATAGAGTTATTATCATGCCTCACTTAAGTGCTGGTTACATGTACTAATAATGAACCACATTTGAAATTCTCATATTTTTAATTAAACCAGCAAAACACAATTAGGGAAATAAACAAGTCTTTCCTTCTGGAATTTCCTTTCTTCATTAAAAGCACAGGGAGGCATACAGTCCTTGCTAACAGGTTGGGCAGAAGCAGCCTGGCAGGCAGAGGTGGAGCCTGTGATGTAACCACCATCAGTCTTTGTTGGCAAAGCCTTCCTGAAAACGTGAAGCATCTGCAAATCCAAGCGCTTCGGCCTTACCGTGTATGGGCGGGCAAGAGGAACAGTTGCCTCTTTTAGAATCTTGTACATTTCGGAGGCTTGAAATCTTGGTCAACTGAGGAATTCCTCACAGGTTGTTCAGAGACAGACCTGTCTCATGAATGGAGGGGGGAAAGCCTGTTTCTTCCCATTTCAGAGTAAAAACCGCGGTGCCTGCCGGTTGACTGATTAATGCTGATGGTGCAATAGAAGTTATAACCCCAAGTGGAAGGAAACATGCCCTACAGCTTGCTCCAGCCCTGAAAGTTCCCGGTATCAGTACATTCTTTCTGTGCTCTTGACAGTGACCACAGAAAAGACATTCATTTCTCATTTCCACGAAAGAATTAAGAAGCAATAGATACCTCCTAATGCAGAGGGAGACAAGACTGTGCCTTCCGCCAATTTCAACTAGACTAGTCTCAGAGATGGCTTCCAGGGAGACATGCCTGAGTCCGCTCTAACTGCCTGGTGTCCTAAGATGAGAATGAATGAAGACGCTTGTCCCAAACACAAGCACACCTGCTTTCCACCATATTGGCAGCTCCGGGGAGGACGGCTGTCAAGCTCCCGCACACAGGCACACACTGCAGAGATGCTGAACAATGCCTGGATGCCTGCCCGAAACTGGTCTCTCCAAGCGACAGGCTCAGTTTATGTTTCCAATCCAAAGCTCGCTGGGGGCGAGGGGCGGGGGGCGGAGAGGGGGTAGCGTCTTTGCCTAGTTCGTGTGGGAAGGGGATGAGATTTGGAAAGCTCGAAGCGCGGGGCTTCCACCTGTCTGTGCAGAGCAGAAAGGCTGACACTCATTAAACTTGATCTGAAGCTACCGGCGAGCCTGCGAGGTCTTCCTGAAATATTCATAAGGCGTGTTACCGGACTCGCCACTTGGGGTTGAAGAGAAACACCGTGAGTCGTAGCAGCCCGCACCCACACTTGCGGGGGGAAAGGCACTGCCCACAGCACACCCACCGCCACGCTCCACTAGTCCCCTTTCAACAGCTCCCACGGCAGACGCTCCCCATCACCCTGTGCTGTTCCACTCGCCCAGGAGAGCGCAGGGCTCGGATTAGCGAGGAGTTTCCAGCAGTTGGAAGAGGAACCGCGGTCGGCGCAGCAAGCACACAGCTCCTCCGGCCCGCAGCGCGGGCGACCCCAGCCCCCCTCAGGGGGCCCGAGGACAGCCCCGCGCCCTCATTCCCCACCTCGGCCTGCGACACGGATGCCTCCTGCAGAGCTCTGAGCGTTCAGTTGCTAGGTGACCCGCTCCGGGCGCCGAGACGCAAACACCCTCGCGTGCCAACCTGCAGCCCCGCGGGTTTCATTTTAGGGCCAGGATGGGGCATCAGCGTCCTCAGAGGCACGAAGCCCAGCTCGGAGAGAGCGTGTACTTTCATTCCAGTCCCCTCTCTGTCCACAACCCCACATGTGTCTGCTGCGCCTCAGACGCAGCGCAGCTCGCGCTGCGCCTCGCGTCCTCGCCGCCACCTCCCTCCTCCCCAAGGGCATTCGCCTCCGGCCCCGCGGCCCCTCCGGGGTCGGCGCCAGGCTCCGCTGCTCACCTGGCTGCGGCGGCCGCAGGGCGCTCAGCAGGTCCTGGCGCGCAGCAGTCGGCTCTCCATCGCCGCCTCCCCCGGCTCGGGCTGCGCGCTCCAGAGGCGCTGGACGCCGTCCGTCCCCGGCGCGGAGCTGGACAGCGGTGGCCGCGGCTGCCGCACAGGCTGCGGGCGCGGGTGGGCGGGGACGGGGCGGGAATCTGGGTCGCGCCGCGTGAAGCGAGCCGGGCTGCACCCGGGGTTGCTGGCGGCGAGGAGGCGACAGCGGGCGGCCGCGGGAGGGCGCGCGGAGGTGGCCGTGGGAGCGCGCCGCGGGCGGCGACTGAGCATGCCCAGTGCCCGAGCTGGGCGGGCGCGGCGCCGCGGGAAGGGGTCGCGGTCGGTGGGGTGGGGAGAGGGTTAAATCTGCGGCCCGGGCTGCCGTGGACTGGGAGGGGTGTGTGTGTAGGGGGGCGGGGGGCGGTTGGTCGCCGAGGCCCAGTTTATTTGCTCCTGGGTCGACCCCGCAGGCTAGGCGAGGGGGAAGTGAAGATGGTGAACCTGAGACTTGGCAATGGGATTCCAGAAGAGTCCTGAAATGAGAGGGCAAGGTGTAGTCCTCCTTCCCTCCCCAGAGTCTTGTACGAAAGTCCAAGTTTGTGTTTAGCTTAGTCTCAATCTCTGCAGACTCACCGAGGGATGCCCCCCAACCCAGATGCCCACCCGCCACCTGCTCTGCTGTGCCCGGGACCTCCCCCGCAGGGCGCCCAGGAGCCAGCCCCCGCCTTGCTGGAGTCCTGGACCTGTCCGGTGAAGTTCTCCAAGAGCCAGCACTTTAATGAGGTGTAATTGAGAGATGGTGTCCGTCTTCCCAGGTCACATATCTGCATTTCAACTAGGGCTTCAGAAACAATACCTTGACCCCGGGGTTAATTATAATGCATGAATTATAGACAGCGTGGCGTGGGCTATTTTGGAAACATTGTTTTACAGTGTTGTAGGCCTGGGCCAAAACTCATTTACACACACACACACACACACACACACACAACACGGTGACTTGTGCCTTTCTCTGCTATTGTATTTGTTTGTTTTTTAATAACATTTTATTGATTTTTTACAGAGAGGAAGGGAGAGGGATAGAGAGTTAGAAACATCGATGAGAGAGAAACATCGATCAGCTGCCTCCTGCACACCTCCCATTGGGGATGTGCCCACAACCAAGGTACATGCCTGTGACCAGAATTGAACCTGGGACCTTTCAGTCCGCAGGCCAACGCTCTATCCACTGAGCCAAACCGGTTAAGACTGTATTTGTTTTATTGTATTGTATGTTGCTGAAAAACGTTTTCTCTGTATCTACTAAAAGAGCTTCTTATGTTAGGACAGCATAGGGGCAGGAAAAGAGGATGGGTTCCGAGGTCAGCCTTGATTTCAGGGTCATTTAACCACCCCGTAGGCTACCTCACTATTCTGTACCTGCTTCCTCTCCATCTGTCTCTCTGGGAGGTTGTAAGGATTGAGGCAATCTCTGCAAAGCACCTGTTACATAGCACATGTTCACAAAATAAAAGTCCCTGCGATGCCACTTCCACTATTCTGTTTTTATGAAAGATTGGGTTCATAATAACCCATTCTTAAATGGTGAACATTTACCGCGTTCCCTCCTCACATTAAACAACCTTAAATCCTTGATCTAATTTTTTATCCTTGTTAAAAGCATTGGCCACTGTTACCTTTTCTTTCAACTGACCAGTTTCTTCATACTTCTTTTCTCTTGGAGAAAGCTAGGCTAAGGCTATATATATCAGTCCTCTTTGGAGGAAAAAGCTTTTCAGGAGAGATTCTCTATGGGCTGATTTATCCACATGACAAAAGAATTTCACTTCATAATCCTTTAAAAGCAATTTAACGTGTTGTATTCCCCTTGTGGTACTTGTTTCACAACTATTACATAAACTAAGATACGCTTGTGTGGACTAATACTGTCCACAGGGGGTGGGGAACCTTTTTTCTGCTAAGGGCCATGTGGATATTTATAACATCATTCATGGCCATACAAAATTATCAACTTAAAAATTAGCCTGCTATGTTTGGTCAAATATTTAATTAATTCACCCCTAAGGTCTTGGCAGACCAGAGCAAAAGGTTTCTCAGGCCTTATATGGCCCGTGGGCTGGATATCCCCCACCCCTGTTTTAAAGTAGCGATGCTCAAAAAATAAACTTTTCACCAGCTGCCAAGCATGTGATGCTCTTCATAATACAGTGCCTTTATTTATGGTGTTCTACCCTTTCTGGAATACTCATCTCTTTCTATTCTACCTCACAAAGTCCTACCATCCTCCAAACTAAAACGCCACCTTCTTTCTGAAGGCCTCCTCAACCCCAAACGGAGTTAATGCTCTGCTGCCGTAGCATGAGTGCACACTGCTGTCAGCACTTATTACAGCTTACTTATTATAATCGATATAAAACAATTTACTGAGCAAATACTATGTGCAGGTACTGTCCTAGGTGCCTGGAAAACAATAAGGAACAAGACAAACAAGGTCATTACCCTTATGGAACTTAGAATCTAGTTTGAAGAAGATAGACAATAAACACCTAAACAATAAATAATCACCAAGGACACAAGCCAGGTATTTCTTTTGGGTCTTTGTGTTATTCATCAAGTTAATCTAGGTGGTCATGACTTATCCTTTCAAACACATCAACAAAACACTAATAACTGCAACTTGAATCCCTTCTAGTTTGTTGCTGAACCAATAATTTTTAATTCCTTTACCTGACTCCCTAAGTCAGTGGTTCTCTCAACCTTCTGGCCTTTTAAATACAGTTCCTCATGTTGTGACCCAACCCTAAAATTATTTTCGCTGCTACTTTATCACTGTAATGTTGCTACTGTTATGAATCATAATGTAAATACCTGATATGCAGGATGGTCTTAGGTGACCCCTGTAAAGGGTTGTTCAACCCCTAAAGGGGTTGCAACCCACAGGATGAGAACTGCTGCCTTAGAGCATTAGAACCACTGCTTTCAGTTAATTGCTCTAGATAGGTAGCTGCAATCCATATAATGAATGGAAGCTGAGGGGGGAGTTTAATCTCCACACCAAATCATAACCTTTCTCTAACCTCAAGGAATAGCATTTCTCCAATGGCCAGAGTCAACCTGGACTCCCAGATCTCCTGCATCCCAAATATCTCTTCTAGAATCATGTACCACTCCCAAACCCTCAACCACTTACCACCTCTGGCCACTATTTATGCCAATAGTTAATCTCTGTTGTATATCATTTAATTGTTTGGATCTACCTACTGTCTGAATAATGTAAGCTTTTCTCTCTGTTTCTCTTATTGCCCACATGTGAGAGAGACTTGGCATCATTTGAAACCTACTTTTCCAAAGCATATTGCCATGGTACACATGTATTCCACAGCAATTAGTGGCAACCTTGCCATGGTTTAATGTTTAATTCCAGAGCAGAGTCTCATTCATCCTTGAATGACATAACTTAGCAGACAACCAGTAAGCAATAGATTATCAATAAAAGATTGTGAAATGAGTGAATGAATGTATACAGATTCTCAATCCTTGCTTTCTCAGATCATAGTTATTTCACAATTGATCTTCCTAATAACTCTAGGATTTCACTCAGTTTTGTCCCTTCCTACTCTACTAATTTCTTCCCAGCCACAAATCCACAGATTTCTACACATCAGGGTCCACAGAGCATTATGCAAGAATCTTAGCCATCATTCATTACAAATTTGTGTATGTCTGAAGCCATAATGTATCATCTATAAGCCAGTGTTACTATTGCTTCCCCCAATCCACAGCAACTATCTTCATTTTTACCTTTCTTTTCCACCTCTCCCACCCACCATGCTCTTAACAATGTACATCTGGCTTTCACCACTGCACCGGAGAAGAGAGATCACCCAAGGAATTAGTTCAATATGTCCTCCACAAACTTTCTTTCCTCTTCTTTATTAATTTCAGTAGGACAGATAATTGTCTTTATTCTTCACTGCTAGTCTATACCAATAGACTATTCTTGTCTATCTTTAGTCCCTCTCATCTGGCTGTCACCAACTTTTCTTTCATTTCTCTCAACCACCTCCCATTTTCTAATAAACATATTCAGAGTTTGTTAGGAAAACTGACTTGACCCTTATGCTGTTTTAAGATGTCTAAAAATAAACTACCTAGTGTAAAGTTCTCAGGGGTC
Source organism: Murina feae (assembly GCA_004026665.1). Lineage (NCBI taxonomy): Eukaryota > Metazoa > Chordata > Mammalia > Chiroptera > Vespertilionidae > Murina > Murina feae. Next base: position 30,428 of record PVJC01007612.1, on the reverse strand, counting down.
CCCTTAAAGAAAGCTCATTGGCCCTCTCCTGTCACTAGGCATCTCCTTTGTGCTTCATCATGGCTATAGTTACATCTGCCGATCTTATGTGTACACACAGATGTACAGCATGGGTACTAACCTGAAGTGCCCTTCCATAATCAAACATCTTTTATCTTTTAGAGTACTAGGTACTGTCCAAGATAGCTACTCTGATATGCACCTTCGGTGCCAGCAAACAAATAAGCATTTCCCATCAGTTAATTAACACTGAATCAATACAACTAACAGTCAATCTAGTAGGATGACACATAGAAAGGTCTCCAAATTTCAGGTAATAGACTTGTGGGAAACTAGTGTATTTTTGGATTAATCCAGGGAGTCGCTTACAGGCTTCTAAACTGGCAGGGACCCGGTTTGAAACTGATAGTTTGGAAGCAATTAGTTGTTTGAATGAGGGAAATAAAGTGTTTGGTGACATTTGGGAGAGCAATGTGACATAATGCTAAAGTACCAACAGGGAAGTTAAGGGATCTGGGCTTACCCTCTTCCAGTTTTATCTCTAAAGTAAAGATGATAGTAGGAACATTTACCTACTGTTGCTGGCAGGATTAAATTAATAATGATTTGTAAAATACTTGGCATAGTGCCTGCCTATAATTCCTAATAAATATTAGTCATGAATCCAGATGCATAGTCCTGGATAAGAACCCTATTTAACAGAAGACCATGAGATTAACAGATGGGGTAGTTAAGAAACAGAAATCCCTTGATGTAGCATTTAGAAGTACTGAGCAGAGAATCCATGGAGGAGGAAGTTATGCCTCTAAATCCTGCCCCAATTACAGCAGTGGAGCTGCGGAGGAAGGACAGACTCAGGAGATGCTGTACTCTATCATCTACCTGGATTCCTCATTGCCCATTACAAGTGACACAGCGTTTGGGTCTTTTCCAGACACATGAGTATGCTGCCTTGCTCAAGACATCTCTCACTGAACCTCATCCTTAGGAATTTATTTGAATAAAAACTTCCCCACCCAGAGGATTCTTTCTTTAGCAAGGTTAAATTGAGCAATGAGCAGGTAGGAATTTTCTGCCTAGGTTAGGTCATTTTGTGGGTGGGGTAGAAGTCATGGCCCACTTATTTATTTTTAATCTGGTCTTAGGTGTTGTGGCTTGAAGAATTGATAGTAGGACATGTAAAGTCCTACTATAGGAATTGGCTTTATAATGAAACTAGGCCTAAAGAGTACTAGGCCTTATGTTATTTTGCTTAATTGTTGTGTAAAGCTTAAAAATTAATATACAAGGCCACCCTGTTTCCAACAGAATAAATTTTATGGCTTATGGAGTTCTGTGTACAAAACAAGTGGTGGTTGATCCACTATTGCTATTAATATCTATGTTGATACAAGTATGACTGGATTACACAAGAGTTAATCATCATGCTAGAGAACCAAACCAAATAAACTAAGACTCAGACATGCAACTGTGGTGGTGATCTCAAAATGTGAACTAGAGAGGGCTTTGCAGTAACTTAGACTGGTCCAAAATGCAATTCATTTAATAATAATTTATTGAGCAACTAGTATAGATACTGCACTATGCTAGATACTGCGGATACAAAGATAGGTGAAACACTGTCCATAACCTGAGGGACTCATCTCTAGGTGGAGGTGCAAGCATACAGTCACAAACATTGTGGGCTTTTTCTCCAGGCTTGCTTCCAAGTAATTCTTGTTAATACAGATTTACTTCTAAATCTGTATTAAACCTCCTCCTCCTCCTGCCATGTCAATCATCCAGTCTGATTTCTCTGTGCCTGGTTTTGAAGATCATCCCCTCATGACAATGCAGGCCAAAATCATCTGTGAGTTCTGGTGTTCAGGGTCCCACTCCTGTCAGCTAAGCCTGAGGTAGTCATAGTAATCTCCAAAAGAAGTGTGATTCTGCTGCAATCTCAGAGCAAGAAAATGATGTCAGACAACAAGGAAAGAGTCCAAATATTTTGTGACTGACACTGTGTATGATTCTCCTACTTGGAAATTTTAATGGGTCCATCCTGCAATGGCCTTTCCTGATGAGCAATCTCAAGGGTGGGAGCACTGACATTTAATGGGTGGCAGTTACTATACCAGAAAATACATTTTTAAGGAGCAAACTTTACATTTTTGAAGGTTGTTTTAAAAAACAGTCACATTTAGTAGAGGAGAGAAAATTTAGGCTTCTATGAATCTAAAAAATCAGGCTGTGAACCAAACTAAGAGGCTATGTAATTTCTTCCTGGAAATTTAAGTTACTCAGGTTGAAGTGAGGTGCTTTGGTGAGACTTTGGAAGGACATTATTAGTTTTGATACATTAAAGGACAACTGAAGATACCTATAAAAAGACATATCTGCCATGGACAATAAATAAAAAGATGCATCTATTGAAAATGAAGTCGCCAGATCTGACTTCAAATACACAAACTAAATGGGAATGCCACTTGCTTTGTGAATGGTCCTGGGTTAGACATGGCTCCATGTCAAGTTCCCTCAAACCACCCAGCTTTTTTGACCTCAGTAATTGGATATGGGACGCTCAGGTATATTAAGTGTTTAAATTGTGGATGAGCCCAAGGTTGAAACCACCCTCAACACTGTTTTAGATGGAATGTCCTGCCATTGCTGACTGGCAGCAGCAGAGACTGCTGAGACCTAGAACTCCTGGCTCTGGTGGCCAGGCTTGAAGAAGTCAACATCCGGGAGTTCAGGCCACACTCAATGACACGCGTCTCCCCGTCACTTCTGGCCTTGACTTGGAGGATACAGTCAGGAAGGCTGTGGCCAGCAAGGCAAAGAAGTCTTTTCTTTTTTTTCTAATCCACTGGGGATAGAAGTCTCCATTCCTAGAAAAAAGGATAGTTCTCACTAAGGAAAAAAAGTAATCCTAGAGACTATGCATTATCTTAATAAATTAAAAGCAAACACATCCCCCCACTTCTATTTTGGAAGGGTGAGTTGGTAGTGTACTTTTAATAAGTAAGATGAATAGATTTATTAGTGGATAGGTAAGTAGATGAATGAGTCACATTCTTAGCTGCTCCTCTGCCTCTAAGCAGGTAAGGATGTTATGAGTAACATGGATAAGGCATTTATCTGTCCAGAATTTTCTGATACTAACCACATTTCAAATATTTACTCTCATTGTCAAATTTTATTTCAGATGATGTGTCAGATTTTTTCCCCCACAGAAAATATGTTAACTGGAAGCATCAAAGACTGCTAAGAACATATATGGAGACATTTCTCCTACTAATTTAATATGAAAACTAAAAAAAGATTAAGTTTATCATAACATCGTCTTTATTCAGTGCTTACTGAATGGGCTGTGGTGTTATAAAGGAAAATAATGTGGAGCCTGACCTCAAAAAGCTCATAGTCTATTAGCAGAAACGGTCACAGGAACAAGTAAATTTAATGCAAGAGAGTAAGTGATGCATGAGAGAGATGCACAGATTTCTGAGGGGAGCTCACTAGAAAGAGTGTCTGGGATATATTTTTCTTATCATGCCCAGAAGCCTCCTACACACAATGAAAATATTCCACCGACGGGTATGTCTCCTCTTGGCAGAGTGACTTGTCAGTACAGTGCCCTGTCACTCACCCAGTACAGGTATGCAGGTCATGTCAAAGTCTGTTGCTTCACATTTCATGCACCACGTGTTTTAGTGTATTACATAGTTACATTAGAAGAACAGCCTGCAGTGATGTGCATTTAGAAGTTTGACTTTTCAGCTCCCAAAATTCTGCGTAACAGCCAGGCTTAATGTACCTATTCTTTCTTTTGTTACTGTAACAAGGACATGTCTTCTATGAAGCATCTTGGAAACTAAAAAACATTTCTGTATTCACAATCCATTAACTTCCTTCATGACAACAAGACACATTTTTAGGGGAGATTCCACATATTTAGGTCCTAAAAATTAATTGTAGATCAAGAATAATAAGAACAATTGAAGATCATAAAAAATGATAAAAATAACATACCTCCATATTGCTCTGTGTATCAGGCACTGTCATAAGCACTTTACACATTAATTCAACGGGAACAACATGGGAGCTCTCACAAGTTTCTGACTTCAATTTCTTTGGACCTGGGCATAAAGGAGATGAGAAATTGTGTTTGAACGTGGGAGAGGACAAAGTCCTCTTTCAAAATCCCCTTTTTATTTGCTATATCACTTCAGCCAGTTTTTCCTTAGAGCAAATATAGAAGAGCTGTAATGGATGGCAGGATTATCAACAAATATTAGAGGCAGAGGAGCAGCTGATAATACCTGGGAGAACTTTTGAGGCTCAGAAGCCACAAGAAGGTGAAATAGTGTCCTTTTGTTTATAACATCTACCCTTTTATGAAGCTAAAAAGTTAAATAGAACAGGATTCAATTATATTTTTCCTGTTCTGCTCTTGTCTCTAGATTTTTTAAAAATATGTTTTATTGATTTTTTACAGAGAAGAAGGGAGAGGGATAGAGAGTTAGAAACATCCATGAGAGAGAAACATTGATCAGCTGCCTCCTGCACACTCCCTACTGGGTATGTGCCTGCAACCAAGGTACATGCCCTTGACCAGAATCAAATCTGGGACCCTTGAGTCTGCAGGCTGACGCTCTATCCACTGAGCCAAACTGGTTAGTGCTTGTCTCTAGATTTAAGGGCTGAGTGGCTGGGATGTGTAGAAAAGTACCCTAAAATAAGAAAGTAGGGGAAAAGCATTCAACAGAAAAAGAAAAATTCCAACAGAAATGCCATCATGCTTTCAACAGCCCCATGTAGAGTCAGCTTCATGTGAAGAATGTGAGTCGCAGAATTATCCACAAATGTTCTTTTTGTTTTTGTTTCTCTCATTAAAATGGCAGAAAAGCCCACTAGTTGCTGGTAGCTCAATTCTAGTGGAATTTAATTTATAATTTTGTGATTATGTTATGAGCATGAACTAAAGACTTTTCCTTCTGCAAGTGAAGAATATGGAAAGATGCCCTGGTTGGTTTGGCTCGGTGGGTAGTGTGTTGGCCCATGGACTGAAGGGTCCGATGCCTGGTCAAGGGCATGTACCTTGATTGCAGGTTCCCCAGCCCTGGTAGGAGCCCAGGAAGTAGCCAATATATATGTCTCTCTTGTCAATGTTTTGGGTTTTTTTCTCTCTCCTCCTTCCTTCCACTTTCTCTAGAAATTAATGGAAAAAATATCCTCAGTTGAGAGTTTTTTTGGTTTTGTTTTGTTTTTTAAAAAAGAACATGCTAAGGAATTCTGGTACACCTAGTTATAAGGAGAGTGCCATCAAAATTGTGCGTGGTCTTTGCATTCTAATTGAAACCGACTTTCAGAGAATGGGAGGGATACCTGGAACAGTAGTTTTGCACAAGAATCAGTTGGGTAATCATTTTCCAAATAAACATGCCAGAACATCACTTAGGACTAGTGACACAGAAGCCTCAGGGGGTTTGAAATTCTCCCAGGTGATTCTAATATACACAGCTGATTAAGAACCACATAAGAATAAGCCAGATTCTAAAGAACATCAACTGCAGCTCATTTGTTTCATTATTTTATCATATTCTTGCAATCTATATAAGTAAAAATGTAAATGTTCATTTGTTCAAAATCTCAAACCTCCGAAAGATCTTCACTGCTTTGAAATTTTGACACAACGTTGCATTCAAATATGTGCATGTTTTTATGTACCTACATTATATAGATGTCACACCTGTGACAGGTAAAAACATGCTTTTTTGAAAAACGGCGCCATCTGTTGAACGTAAAAGCAACACATGCTACAAACTTGACAATATTATTCAGTCTAACATTCAAAGCCAGGCAGTCACATACAAGTCCATCAACACTGTTGTGGAAGCAGATGAAAAGGGCCGGGGCTAGGCTGGGGCTCGGGGCATGGGCAGCTGCTGTGGTCCCCCCACACCAGCGGCTGAGGGCTCTTGGGGAGTGTGGTGGGTGCGGGTGGGGGAGCTTCCTCGGCTCGTTTTTCCTCCAGCTTTTGGGCAGCTTGGTGAGGGCTCCTACCAGCGGGAGTCGGGAGCGGCCAGGTCACTTCGGGTGTGGGGCGTGGGTCACGGGCCACCTATGGGGGGTGGGAGTGCAGGCCGGCACTGGGGAGCCCAAGCTGCAGAGGCACACGTGTGGGAGGCCAGACCAGCTGGGCAGGGCAGGGGTGGCGGCGTGCCAAGGGCAGCCACCTGGGAGGGCGCATTGTATACCCACAAGCATTGTGCAATTAAACATATTAGAAACGTGCGCTTTCTCTTTTCTTTCTTTTCCATTTAACCAGACTGAGCCACAGAAACGTGTGGCTGGGTACAGCTAGTAGATAATAAAATTTGTATATTGCTTTCATCTGAACCTTCTAAACAAGCCTATTGTGAATAGACTACGTTGTGGTTATTTCCCTTCTTTGCCCAAGTGAACCTAGTGCTTTAGTAGCACAACAGCATGAGGACTTACTAACCGCTCCACAGAGAGAGTGCTTGCTATTCACACAAATCAGTCTGTGGTCGGCTTGATAGGACCACAAGGGACTGGGCCAATTCATTTACAAAGGAACATGATGTAGCGGCTAGTGATGGAGCAAAGCTCTTAAGGCAAAACATTTTTAAGAATAACAGCCAACATTTACAGAGCCTTACTCTGTCAGGCCTGATGCTGAACACTTCACTTGCATTATCTCATTTCATCCTCCTAACAGCCCTAAGGTGGATTCTGTTACTATCTCCACTTTAAACATGAGAGACCTGAAAGGGAGAGGGAGGAGTCGCCAAGCTAGTAAGTCAGTCACAAAGCTCTCAGGATTCCGGGCAGTCGGGCTGCAGGGCCCACATTTGAACTACTATGGAATACTGTGTCTCAAAGTCATGGTAATTGACTGCTATTTGGTGAGAAGGAATAGAGTGCACGTTCTATTGTTTTGTTTTTTTACTAGATTGTTAGTAAAAAGCAGCCCCATGCATAGTGGCAATTGGGATGTATTTTAGAGAAAGGGAAGAAGAGGGGGTATCACCATACACCGAGACCAGACACACCTCCCTCCTCTTTCATCCTCTTGCTCTTCCTTTCTCCTTTTATCTTTTCTTTTCCCTTTCTTCTTCTCTATCACTTCTCCTTCTCCATTGCTTAGGTCATTGGTCTAAAGACATCATCCACAGAAATTTCTTAGTGTTCTTGGGAACAAAACCTCAGGTACATTAGGCCGGAAAGTGGTAGCAAGGGGGAGCCAAACATTATATCAGGTGAAGAAGACAGGGTAAGAAGTATGAAGTGAGAATGCTATGAAGGGAAAAGTTAAAAACAGCCTAGGGATGTATCCAAGCTGAGGGGAGGTGGGGTCCCAGGTGGCTCTCCCAACAAGCGGACACAAGTTAGGTTCATAGAATCCTAGAGGAAAGGGAAAAGATGACACATTTGAAATGACTGAGCTGAGACATTCCAAAGAGGTATGCAGTTAGACACAAACAACACAGCCATCTTTATTTCCTCTTTGCCAAAGTGGGAGATGCCACCAGAGGCTAGTGAGGGCAAAGGGTCACCCAGTTTTTAAACTAGAAGGGACTACTACTTATCCCCACGTAAATGTCAATGGAATTACAAAATCAACGTCTAACCACTGTTTTATGCCTGAAGCAAATATTGAATGTCAACTGTAACTGAAAAGTTAAAAAGTTAAAAAATATGTATTATGTGTGAAAAGCAGTAAAAATAGAATTTCAAAATCATGTCATGTGAGAATGAAAGGGAGTCTTGAAATAATTGAATCAGGTAATTTATTTTTTAAAATAGGTTTTTATTTATTTTAGAGAGAGAGGAAGAGAGAGGGAGGAAGGGAGGAAGGAAGAGAGATGAGAGAGAGAGGGGGAGTGAAACATAGCTCTCAACGAAGCGGTCATGGACCAGTGTCCTTCTCCTCTCCCCACTCCCACAGTGCATCATGACTATTTGAGGAATCTCTAAGAAACCCTAAGGATCAAAGAATCAACATTTTGGTCCCACTGCCTCATTTTCCAGAGAAGCGATTGAGGTGCAGAAAGGTGACAAGAAAGAAACACCCCTTGCCTCTATCCTGCGTAGTGTGTTCCCTGTGGGGCCATGCCTTTAACCATGGAACAGAATAAATCAACAAATATATATGGCACGATTTATGTGCAGTACTTGATCCTGGTTGCTATACTACACATACAAAAGTATGGGCTTCAAAGAGTTTATGGCTTAGTTAGGAGAAGCTGAATTAACAATCTAAAAGTTGACTAGTTGAAAGAGACTAGGAGGTGGGACCTCACTGGCCACTGTGGGAGTGGTATACATCAGGCCCCGCGGGTCTGTTCCCGAGGGTTTGTTTTTTCCAACAGTGGGAACCCTTTGAGCACACCTGGAGTCCCTTGACTTCTCATCTGTAGGATCAAGCTCAAGCCAGCTGCCCCCCAGAAATAATTTAAAGCCCCACAGGCCTCCTTTCTGCCTCTCAGTCTCAGGGTTAGTCTATGAGCTCTTCAGAAGTGCTTTCTGCCCACTGCTTCTGAGCCCGTTGTAGGAACTTGCCTTTCCTGAGAAGTGAGACCACTTTGGTTTGCTTCTGCAAGTTCTTCTCCTGCCCTTAAACTCTGGTGACTGAAGCCTCTTACCTCCTGATGGACTTCCCTGAAGGTGCTTGCTGGAATTCCAAGAATTGCCTGCTGTCGGACCTCTCTTACTCTGTCAATGTGTTTGGTGATGACTTTGTTACCTTATGTTGCTTGCACATCAAGGCCACATCTGTTCTGCTTCCTGGGTGTACTGCTTTCTGGTAAAGTGGTGGATTGGTTTTATGCACCTTCCCTTTGGGTTCACACAGACTGAAGAGGTCATGACTCTTTCCGGTGACTTCTGGTCTTGGCTGCCATCAGACAGACGGAATATATTCTGTCCTTATATGAGTGCATATGTCTCTTTCAGGCCTTTCTGTCCACTAAGGAGTGATTTCTCCACTTCTTCAAAGCGCCGCTTAGTTTTTTGGTCTTTCTGCAACATCCTCACCATGGCTTCTATGGCCCACAGGCTTAGATCATGGTGATCAAAGTCTGAAAACCAAATCCTTTAGGAATTCCTTCATATCAGACTATGCCATTTGTGTCAAAAAAAAAAAAAAATCAGGGTACCTGGCTGAGGGGAACTCTGATTTTGCCTGCCTGCCACCCTTTAACTTGGGATAGTCTCTGCCAAACACTTGTTCCAAACCTGATCTGACCAGGAGAGTACGAGCTGGGTCCTAAGAGGATGAGGACTGTTTTTGGATCGAGCAGACGCTGTCTGAGCCTGTGCTGTGAGTCTGATGCTGAGTCCTAGATCTTGAAACCTAGCCTTACTTTTTTAAATGGCACAGCCAAGAATGCAAGCACTGTCCTAGAAGTGAACTCCTTCCTGTGGTGACTAGGTCTGATTCCGCCCTCCAACCATCTCTTTAATATATTGGGAAAAGCATTCATCAGACTTCTTTTATCTAGTTGATATCCTGGTTTCAGTCTTCATCCCTGTGTTCATGTTAACCGCTAATGAAAAGGAAGGGGGCATTGGTGACTGACACCCTTCCATTTTAGCTGCTTTCCTAAACAGCTTCAGTGTGGCCCAAGGACTGCCCCCCAATACATGATGGCTTCGCATTGCCAAACACTTCCCAGCCTAGACCCCAGTCCCCCCAGGGAGGCCTGCTGTCCATCACTACTTTATTAACTGGCAAAACGAGGGACCCAGCTTAGATCTTTGGCCACTGTGTCAACATTTTTTGTAACCCACTCCATCTATTTGCTCTGTGACTTGTGGCTCCTTTAAAGCCCGTTCAATACTCTGTGTCTTATTGCAGTGCTTTGGATTCTGTTATTTCTAGTTAATGTTTCTTGGTGTAAACTGGACTGACTTCTGAGTGATCCTTTGTTACCAAGGCTTGGTAACATCTGCTTGGTACTCCTCACAGCTTGAGTGTGGTTTTAGACTCCTGTTTGGACTCTGATTGGGAGAAGCTTGGAATGACTTCAATGATGTGATAACTTCCAAGGCAGCGGTTCTCCACCTGTGGGTCGTGACCCCTTTGGCGGTCAAACAACCCTTTCACAGGGGTCGCCTAAGACCATCCTATATATCAGATGTTTACATTACAATTCATTAACAGTAGCAAAATTACAGTTATGAAGTAGCAACGAAAATAATTTTATGGTTGGGTCACAACATGAGGAACTGTTTTTGTTTTCTTTTAAATATTGTTTTATTGCTTAAAGTATTACAAAGAGTGTTAAATAAGTCTCCATTTTTCCCCCCTGACCTTCCCCGCTCCTCCCCTACCCCCCAGTGTCTTGTGTCCATTGACTATGCTTATATGCATGCATACAAGTCCTTCAGTTGAGATCTTAACTCCCCCGCAACCCTCCCGAGCCTTCCAGCTGTAGTTTGACAGTCTGTTCAATGCTGTTCTGCCTCTGTATCTGTTTGTGTTCATCAATTTATAATGGTCTTCATTGTCCATAAATAAGTGAGATCATGTGGTATTTTTCTTTCATTGACTGGCTTATTTCACTTAGCATAATGCTCTCCAGTTCCATCCATGCTGCTGCAAATGGTAAGAATTCCTTCTTTTTTACAGCAGCATAGTATTCCATTGTGTAGATGTACCACAGTTTTCTAATCCATTCATCTGCTGACAGGCACTTAGGCTGTTTCCAAATCTTAGCTATGGTAAATTGTGCTGCTATGAACATAGGGGTGCATATGTCCTTTCTGATTGGTGTTTCTGGTTTCTTGGGATATATTCCCAGAAGTGGCATCACAGGGTCAAATGGGAGTTCCATTTTTAATTTTTTGAGGAAACTCCATACTGTCCTCCATAGTGGCTGCACCAGTCTGCATTCCCACCAGCAGTGCAGAAGAGTTCCTTTTTCTCCGCATCCTCTCCAGCACTTGTCGCTTGTTGATTTGTTGATAATAGCCATTCTGACAGGTGTGAGATGGTACCGCATTGTTGTTTTGATTTGCATCCCTCCAATGAGTAGTGACTTTGAGCCTGTTTTCATATGTCTCTTGGCTTCATGAGGAACTGTTTTAAAGGGCCAGAAGGTTGAGAACCACTGCTCTAAGGGCTTCCACATCAGCCAGCCGCTTCTGGTGATTCAGAGCTCTTGAGGCAGGATTCTGATTTCCTAGTATTGGTTTGCCCAGGATGCCTTTTTCTGGAAATTCCTGCTTCCACTGCTGCCACCTCCTGGCCCAAGGTGCCTGCTACATTCAAAGGAATGTGCCTGTGAGCTTACTGTATTTCTTTAGGCCCTAGGGCCCCATTTCTTATCAGTGTATCCCTAACACCTTTTGTTTTCGGAATTCTCAGGAAAGGCTTGTCTAATTGCCTCTCTCCTTCCCAGTCTCCTTGGGTTAGATCAGAAGCAATGAACACAAAACCACCGTCACAGTAACATTTGTACTCACTGAACTGAGAGAGTATTTAAAACTATAGAGGAATTTGTAATGAAGGGGATGACATAAGGAATCTGTCAGAGACTCAGAAATCCAACCAATTATTTTGATAGACATGGAAAATAGTTTTTACCTTGAGATCGTGGTCTACCTTTATCACCGCCTCAATAATTCAACTTCACCAAGTTTCTTGTTTCAAATCATTTTCAAAGCTATCTATTTCCATTATGGTGTGTTAAATTTCATGAAGGGTTCCATAATTGATGCTAATTAATTATTAATTCCTCATCCTGGGAATGTCAACAGGCTTCCTAGAGATGTTGAAAAGTAAATTCTAGGTGTAGTTAACTTCCTTTTAACTGCTCGTCTCCTAAACCAGCAATGTTCAACCTTTTCATCTCATGGCACACACAAACTAATTACTAAAACTCTGTGGTGCACCAAAACTTATATTTTTTGCCGATCTGACAAAGATAGGAATATCTGCTCCAAAGTAACTTTTAAAAAATCAGGTGCTAGTCTAGCTGGTGTTCTAGTGTGCAGCATGCACAACTTGGGTGTCTGGAAAAAATATGTTGGAATTAATCTCACTCACATTTAGTGTCCTGGAGGCTCATTAAGTCTGCGTGTCTGATTGTCACATGTCACAGACTTGGAGAGGACTTCTAAAAAGAGTGGAGTGGGAGTGCGTAGGCAGGGGAACCGCCTCTGGCACCCTCCCTCCTATGCTTCAAATCAGCCATGATTTTTGTGTCTGGTAAATGCTTTTATAATCAAAAACTATTTTTGCAAAAAGGATCAGCAGGCTAGAAAATTCTAAATTCCCTACAGTGAAGATGAATAAAGATAAGAATTCAAGTACAAATGATCAATAGACAATGGCAAAATTGCTGCTCCTAGAATGAGGTCTTAGGTAGCCATAATGTAAATAAAAGCTAAGACCATCTAATCAGATCTAACTCCCCAAATTAGAGAAGATCATGAAGATATGAAATAAGAATTGGCATCCAGCATAGTTAGCAGCTTGCCTCTTTAGGCAAATATCTTTGTGGATTTTTTTTTTTATTTAATTTTTCCCATCACCATTTATTCCCTCTATTCCCTCTTCCACCTCCTCTCATCCGTCCCCTGCCTGCCATCACCACACTGATTCTTTGCATTTTGGGATCTTTGAGAGATTAAAGACAGTATGAAGCCATCAAAGTAGTTAGAATTTCAAAAATATATATAATTATTGATTTTATTTTTTACAGAGAGGAAGGGAAAGAGATATAGAGTTAGAAACATCGATGAGAGAGAAACATCGATCAGCTGCCTCCTGTACACCTCGACTGGGGATGTGCCTGCAACCAAGGTACATGCCCTTGATCGGAATCAAACCCGGGACCCTTCAGTCCGCAGGTTGAGGCTCTATCCACTGAGGCAAAGAGGTTAGGGCAGACTTTTTTTTTTTTTTTTTTTAAGCCTCACCCGAGGACATGCTTTCATCAATTTTCAGAGAGAAGGGGTGGGGGTGGGGGTGGGAGGAAGGGAGGAAAGGGGGGAGATAGAGATAGAGAGAGACAGGGAGAGAAGAAACATCCATGTGAGAAACATTGGTTGGTTGCTTGCTGCATGCAACCCCCAACAGGGGAGCAAACCTGGGTATGTGCCCTGACCAGAAATTGAACCCATGAACTTTCGGTGCACCAGATGACGTTCCAATCAACTGAACCATACTGGCCAGGGCTTAATGACTTGTTTATAAATTTTTAATACATTTTTTTCTTGTAGAGTTAAAGAAAACATTTTTTAAAAATTGTTCTATTTCATCATAACCTTAAAAAATCCACAAATCCCACTCCTCTGGCCACCCCAAAGATTTACCTGCATCCTGAGTTATCTATCTCTTTATTCATTTCTACTTGAAAGTATGTTGCAGACAAAAATTGTGAAGTAAGCAGGCCTTCAGCCTCAAGAATGAATAAACCATTTTGGGAGAGGGGTTAATGACTTACAGCTAAATCTTCTTTTGGAACTGACCAAAACACAATCTTCAAAGCAGAGTTTTTAGTATTTCGTATTAGAAATTATAAGGCTGGCCCCTTTTCTTTTTTCATATATACACTAGGGGCCCGGTGCACAAAAATTTGTGCACTGGGAGGGGGGGGTGTCCCTCAGCCCGGCCTGTGCCCTCTCCCAGTCTGGGATCCTTCTGGGGATGTCCACCTGCTGGTGTGCCTGGCCAGCCTGGGTGAGGGGCCAATGTCTGTTTGCAGGCTGGTCAAGCTCCCCAGTGGAGACCCTCACCCCAGGGGGTGTGGCAAGCCTGGGTGAGGGTCTGAGGGCAGTTTTCAGGCTGGTCACAGCTCCCACCTTACGAGCCACCCGCCTGGGAAGCTGATGGTTGGGTGGCACTGTCCACCCCATGGCCTCCCGGGTGGGGGCCGCGGGGTCCAGCCACCTGTTCCCCACGACCCGGAAGGCTCCCGCCTGGGAAACCGCAGGTGGGGAGGTGCTGGTCGCCCCATGGCCTTCCAGGTGGGGGCCGCAGGGGTCCAGCTGCCTGGTTCCCGGGTGGGGTGGCACTGGCCGCCCCATGGCCTCCCGGGCGGCGACGCGGGGGTCCGGCCGCCTGTTCCCCGCGTGCTCCAGAAGGCTCCGGCCCAGGAAGTCGAGGCTGCAGCGGTGGGGCTGCAGAGGTCCGGCCACCCCGCCCCGGTGCCCCTGAACGCTCCGAGGTGGCCGGGCTGCGGAGGTCCGGCAGCCTTGTCCCCGCGCCCCCGGAACGCTCCCGAGGCGGCAGGCGGCAGGGCTGCGGAGGTCCGACTGCCCCTCCCCCGCGCCCCGGAACGCTCCTGAGGCGGCCGGGCTGCGGGGGTCCGGCCGCCCCGCCCCCGCGCCCCGCAACGCTCCGAGGCGGTCGGGCTGCAGGGGTCCGGCCGCCCCGCCCCTGCGCCCCGCAACGCTCCGAGGCGGCCGGGCTGCGGGGGTCCGGCCGCCCCGCCCCCGCGCCCCGCAACGCTCCGAGGCGGCCGGGCTGCGGGGGTCCGGCCGCCCCGCTCCCACGCCCCGGAAGGCTCCCGAGGCTGGGGCGCCACCCCAGCCTCGGGAGCCTTCCGGGGCGTGGGCAGCCACCTGGTGCCCACCTTCCCCCCACCCCGGCCCCTGCCTGGAAAGGCATCCGCAAGCCCAAGGCTCTGGATGCCTTCTCAGGCGGGAGGCTCCCAAGATGGCGGAGGCCGCAGCCCTGGAGAAGCTGCACACCAGGGCTGCGGCCTCCGCCATCTTGACTGGGCTAATTTGCATACAACCGCTCTGATTGGCTGGTGGGCGTGGCTTACCCGTCTCAGAGAAACGGTTAATTTTAATATTTCGCTTTTATAGAGTAGATTCGGTTACTTTGCTTCTAATTACTGCATGGGACTACTTTCACCACATGGCTAGTAAAACTGCAAATTTTTAACTGAATTTTTATCACCAAAGCATGAATAATACATTGAGTCTTGACATATGGCAGTAAACATCAGATGGTTTTACATAATGCATTCCTGCTAGTTTCAAGAAGGTCAGTAATCCAGGGAAGCAGCAGAGAAGACAAAGTTTGAAAAGGAAATCTAATACTGGTTTTCATTTATCCAAGAAGGATAAAATAAGTAGCAAAATAGTAAGTGGAGAGAAAAAACTGAGAAATCAAAATGTTTTATTTTTAAACTACAAATAGGGAAAAAGCAAAATTAGCACACTTGCTGCTGTAGGCAGATGGGGGGAAAAACAGAAGGTAGCCAAAAGCAAACCTGATCTGGGTTGAGAAGGGGAAGGGAAATTAGAAACCTCATGAGTATAGGAATTGAATTTGAAACTGCAGTGCCAAGGTATCACACTTTGGAATCAGGGTAAAAATACAAGTTTTTAAGGATTGTTGGGAACATTTCGGATCTTTCCTGATGGACGAATCTTGAAGTAAAAATATAGTAGCTATTGGAATTCTCACTTTGAATGCTTTGTTAGTTATGGGAGTGCTCATCCTTTTAGAACCCTCTCTTGGGTTTTGAGATCATATTATGATAATCCAGACACACGGTGTTCAACCCCCTTAGGAAACAGTCTGTTAATTATCTACCCAATAACTATTCTCCCATTTTTCTTGCTAATAGAACCCTAATTTTATTTTTTTACACATAGAATATAGGCTATCAAAGTATTTGATCTCAGGGATCGGCCTCAGCCCAGACCTGTGGAATTAATCATGACTGTCCTAAGCAGTCACAGCAATTCTACTCTCTTTAGCGAGTGACTGGTCTAGAGTAAGCATGCGTCATAGTTTTCTATTGTTGCTGTAACAAATTAGCACACATTTATTTCACAGTTCTGTTGGTCACTGGTTTGGGTTGGTCAGCTTGGTTTCTCAGCTTTGAGTTTCATAAGGACAGAATTAAGGTGTTGGCTACTCCTGGCTCTTATCAAGATGCTCTGGGAAGGATCTGCTTCCAAGCTTATTCAGGTTGCTGCCAGAACACAGTTCTTTGTGGTTGCAAGACAGAGGTCCCCATCTCCTTGCTGGCTGTCAGCTAGAGGCTGCCTAGCTCACAGAAACCTTTCTTCAGTCCTTGCACGTGGACTTTGCATAACGGTGCTGAATCCTTCACACCCGAAATCTCTCTGCTTGGTCTCTCTTGCTCCAGCCAGAGTAAATGTTCTGCTCTTAAAAAATTGTGTGGTTGTACTATGCCCCTAGAAAATTTTTGCAGACTTAATTATATCTGCACAGTCACAGGTTCCAAGAATTAGAGTGTGAATATCTTTGGGGACCCATTATTCTCCCGATAATTGTATGCAATCCATCTGTGATCAAAGTAACAAGGTGGGGGGGGGTCCATATGGAGCTTCATCTTTTGGATGAGAAGATGGAGACTCTGCTGCTTTTTTCCAGCTAGAGATCCTAGAGCAAAAGCCACCTCGTGACCAGCAGATATTAAGAATGAGGCTAAAAAGTTAATATATCAAGAATGATGGGACAGGAGAGTAGAAATGTCTTGATATTTTTGAACAGCAAAACCAAGGCCAGTGATTACTTTTGTCTGATAGCTCATTTGAGGAAAAATAGCTATTTATTTAAACAATCAGATCAACTTTTTGTCACTGGCAACCAAAAGCAATTCTAAATGACATGCTGATCCTAGCCTTAATTTCTAGGACTCGACTGTGGGGCAGACCTCAGCTTCTTCATGTTTTAAAATGTAGTGTTAGCTAATCCAATTAAATTCATTTATACTGTAATCCTATATAAGAAAAGGCTAATATGCAAATTGTCCCCTTGACTAGGAGTTTGACCAGGGGCCAGCTGGCTAACTGCCCTCGGCCCCTCTCTCCAATCACCTTGATTGGGGCAGGCCAGCTGGACCTCACCTGTGCACAAATTGGTGCACCAGGCCTCTAGTTCATAATAAATGTCTTCAGTGGTGGTGCTAGTCTTAGCTTTACCTTGACACAGTGCTCAAGATTATAGAGTCCAGAGGTCAGCAAACTAGAGCCTATCAGCCAAATCTTGCTAGAATAAGCCAAGGGAGCTGAGAAAGTTGTAATTTTACATTTTTAAAGGGGTGTTAAAAAAAACAGAAATTAAAAAAAAACACAACAGACTATGTGACCAGAGACCACGTGTGGCCACAAAGCTGAAAATGTTATCTGGTTCTTCATAGAAAAATCTTGCCAACCCTGCACCAGTTGCATAGAGGACTGAAGCAGACACTAGGGTTTTACTAAGAAAAGTTATT
Source organism: Murina feae (assembly GCA_004026665.1). NCBI lineage: Eukaryota > Metazoa > Chordata > Mammalia > Chiroptera > Vespertilionidae > Murina > Murina feae. The sequence goes on along the minus strand of PVJC01007612.1, from coordinate 13,212 downwards.
AAGTGAGCATGTAATACCTTTCAAAAATTTTTACAGATCACCATGTAAAGCTTTAGGCACAGGTGAAGATACATTCTATCTTCAAATTAAGTTTCTTTTCAGTTCAATATTTATTGAATTCCTATTATTACAAGACTATGGAAGACAGTGTAATTAAATAATGAATCAAACAGGATCTTAATGTAACTGAAAATTGCTTCAGGGAGTCATCTTCTTTGAGAGAAAAGATCAAGACTTGCCTAAAAAGAATTGAATGCAAAATTATACATGTATCCATCCACCTTTTCCTAAGGTCACAGAGACAGGGCTAGACAGCAGGTTGTTGGAAACTTGGGCCTGTAATTCAGAAATGAACAACCATTTAACAGCTACTTTTATGAATGGTAATTATTACATCAATCCCTAAAGGTAAATGCTGTTTTGCAGTTTCCACTTCAGGTCATATTCTAATGCCCATGTTGTTTTCACTAAACCTAACTGCCTCTTAAATGGAAGCCAGGGCTGAACAAAGAGAAGTCAAGCCTGAAAATAAAGATTAGGGAATGATTCACAAACCTCTTTAAACCTCAAGGAGGCACACAGGGAAAGACTGTAGAAATAAGAGAAAGGGTCAAACACAAAAGCTGAAGCATTGTCTGCATTTAATTGTGGAAAGAGGGAGGGAAGCTAGTGAAAACAAGTGATGAGAATGTGTGAAGAGAGTTCATGTAAGGGGGGACCTATAACCGGATAGACAGAGCACCTGAATTAATCTAAAAAGTGATATTATTATAAATCTTAGAAAACATGTACTTATGTGAATAGGGGGTTACGTTTTTCTTAAATTTCTTTTTCAAGGCCTGTGCAAAGCTATTGAGGAGGTGACTCAGCTGTGAATCCAGCAAGCAGAACCAATAAGCAGGGTCAGACTGACCCACCAGGAGTCAAAACATCATCTCATCAACATCATCTCATCGCCTGATGACTAAAGGACAACAGTTGACATATGTTCCCAGCCTCACCCTAGCTCCTTCCCCTATATAATCCTGTCCCCTGCACCTGCTGGAAGACAGGATTTGATGCTTCCTGATTGGCTAGCCTTCTCAAAAAATGCCTAATACAATTCCTGATTGGCTAGCCTTCTCAAAAAATGCCTAATACAATTCAACCCTGCCTTCCTTATTGGACACAGCCGCAGGCAGCCCGAGCCCACCTAGGGGTTTCCCGGTAACATTAAGAGAGAATAGTTTCGAGAACTCTAAGGATTTCAAAAGTTTTAAAAGTACCTTCAAGTAGGATGGATAGAGAAATAAAATAATTGAATTTGGCCAAGAGGAGATGAGGGGACATTTTATAGTGTTCAATTTGGTAGACACTAGCCACATGAAGCTATTTAAATTTTTAAAATTCGAATTTCAGCTTCTTAATTGTATTAGCCATACTTGAAATGCTCAAGTGCTACATGTGCCTATGGCTACCATATAGGACAACTCACATTATAAAACATTCTCATTCATCACAGGAAGTCCTACAGAGTATGTTTTTGAAAGCAGCTAGTAGTATACGAGCGAGATCATGGGTGAACGTGTTTCCTCTCTGCCCTCTTCAGAAGTTTGCAGAGTCTGGTGGACATGGCCTCGCTAGTTTGCTTTTGCGTCTTCACTTTTGCTAGTCAGTTTTGACCTCACTGCTCTTTCCTGGACTGTTGTGATGGCTGCTTAGCTGCCTCCCATCTTCTGTTCTTTACTCCTTCTAACCTGCTCTTCATACACATCACTCCTCCAAACAACAGTCTCTTTTCAGTGCCCCTCAGGGCACTGACTGGCCAGCCAGCCCTACCTCTTACAGATAATCCGCTGTTGTGGGGGTGTGGATAGAGGTGTTGCATCAACCCATAAAGAATTATTTTCTCTCCACTCCCAAGTGTCCTTCTCTGCACTTATGTATTAGTAGCTCATAATCCAATGTGGGCACAATGATTCTATTTATGCCATACAAACAACAGGAGAGCAGGATCAATGGCTCATCACCACCCTATCCTCTGTCTTTTTATTCCAAATGTCTTTCCTTTCTGTCTTCCACTGCTGTGTCCCAGTTAATCACTTATTACTTTTCACTTTACCATTGCAATAGGCTGTTAAATGATCTCCTTACTTTTCTTTATTTTTTAAAAAAATTTATCTTTATTGATTTCTGAGAGTAAGGGAGTGGGAGTGTGAGAAGAAACATCAATGATGAGAGAGTAACTGATGGGCTGCCTCTGAAAGGGCGGTGCAAGACTGTGGACCAGCCAATAGGAATGCAGAGGAAATGACCCAAGTCTAACTGCACCTTGCCCCTCTATGCAACCGGACCTTGACTCTTCCCTCAACCAATTACGCATTACCCCACCCACTCCCTATAAATCCTGTTTTCCTGACACTCGAGCACTTCCTCCTCGCCATGCTGCTGTGTCGGTGAGCGTGCGTGGGACAAGGTCCGAATTAACTCGAGTAATAAAGGCCCTCATGTTTTTGCATCGGGTTTGCATTGGACGCGGGCTCCCTGGGTAGTCTTTGGGGATCATGAAATCTGGGCGTAACATTTGGGGGCTCGCTGGAACCCCAAGACCCCCAAAGGGCCCCCGACCCGGAGAGCCTGGCCGCGGTAGGTGTCTGTCTGTCCTGTCTGTCTTTCTATGTGAGCTCATTTCTGGTAATTCCCGAAGAGGCCTAGGCAGATGTGCTGGTGGAATAGGTCCATGGGCAGGAAGTTGGAAGACGTTCCACTCTTCCCAGGAGGGTGGGAGGTTCCTCTCCATGAATTTGGAGAGATGGGACGTGCCTCTCCACGAATTAAGATCGGAGGGACGGGAAATTTCCCTCCAGGATTTCAGACCAGAGAGAAGGGACTTTGCCTCTTCAGGGTCTGAAACAAGGCAGGTCGCTCCTGCTTTTGGTTTTGCTTCTGTTGGAAGGTTGTAAGCGCCGTCTAGAGCTGTTTGCTGTGGCAGAGTGCCAGCAGCTGCGTTTCTCCCCACAGGTCGGAGCCGGAGCCTCCAGGACGCTGTTTTTCTGTGATATAAATGTAGTATGTGCCAATGTAAAAGTGTTTCTGTTTGTTTGATAAGTTCCTTTCAACCCGGTCCCTCCCTGCAACGTGGTAATAGCTTCTCCTCAAACTCAACTGACTTAGAATGTATGTTAAGGAGTTTTAGAATTGCTCAAACCTTACTGCCTTGGGTCAAGTTCTCTGTGTACAAGAAAGAGCAGAGTAAGGTTTTGGTAGCAGAAGCAGGCCAGAAGAAGCTATTTACTATGGAAGGAAAATCTGGTGAGCTTTACCAACAAAGGGCTGGTTAACTGCTGGAAACGGCCAGAGGGGTGCCTCAGGCTTGGGTCCTAGGAATCCAGCCGAAGGCTCAGGCCAGGAATGTGGTTAATTTGCATTTTAAATTTCTCAGGCTTCCAGCAAAAACTGCTTCTCAAAAGATAAAGGTTTTGATCTAAATTTTTCCCTGGTAAAAATGTGCTGTTTCAATGTTTATTGTCTGAGTTTTGTCTTGTTAAGTCATGTAACAGAAGCAAGTTATCTCTTATCTGAACAGGGGTTTGGGCAGCTGCCCTGCAGGCGGAATTGCACGTGGCTTTCATGGGAGCTGCCATCTTGAAACGGTGGTGCCGCCCCTCTGAGTTAGACAATCACAAAAGGAAATGTTGCTTACTGAAGCAGAAGGGATATTTTTAATTTGCCTGCTCTTAGTTCTTATTACAGAAGGTGTATTATACTTTGTTGAATGTATATTTTCTTGAAAATAAGAGTGTACTTAAAGTGTGTTGATAAATGCCAATCTAAGAAATGCTGGCTGTTTACTTTTGGTTATCAAAAAATTAAGGTTTCTAAGAGTGAAGAATTCTATACAAGTTGCTGAATATATGACAGAAAGAATAAAAGTAAAAACAGTAGGGATTAAGGTTAAAAATAAGAAGCTAAGCTAGTAAATGGGAAATTACTAAATTTGGCTGGTCTAAGTGCAGTGGTGTCTTACAACTAATTGATCACAGCCAATCTAGTCCTGTGCCAGAATACTTTTTAAGAAAATTGGACAACTGTGTTTGTGGCTAGAAAGAAGAACTGGCCACAATGCACAGCCCTGACAATGGCTTGAAGAAAAGCTTAGATGATACCTGTGTCTTCATTGGACGGCTCCAGAGAGACAAGGGCAATTTTGCCTTGCATGGGAAGGTCAAGAATAGACTTTAGTCACCTCCCTAAGATGTTTGTATAGCCTTACCATGTGTCATGTGTAGTAGCGGAAGATTTAGCTGTCAGAAGCGGCCACAGTGCCAATGTTCAGTTGTTAAAAGGGCAGGTGCCCACCTGGGCAAAGAATACCATCAGATTTTTGTCTCTATTGAGAGATGGTTAGCAGCCTGTATACTGTCTTGCAGGCCCGTGTGACCATGCCCATGTCAGGGGTGGCACAAACTTCAACTGCAGGAACAATTAAGCCTAAGAGTTCTAACTAACTGAAAAGTATGGTTTTGGTGTAATGGAGAAAGATAAAGAAAAATGTTAAAAGTTGAATGGATGATAGGACAGTAAGCTGGGACAAGTAGAATAGAAAAACTGAGCAGAAATTTTGTCTTCCCTAAACCAAGGATCCTTGGGAATGGACAACAGTGTCCCATGGCAATTGATTGTAGCTGCTTAATCCTATTTTAGAAAATGCGCTTTTGTAAAGAAAGAATTCTTGCTGTCCTCCAGGCCTGGCTAAGAACCGGTGTGGCGATTGCTACATCTGGACAAGGCATCGGGCTGGCTCAGCGTCCTCACCATGAGGAAGTGAGCCAGCTGTGCTTCACCATCATGGCCCGCGACCATGAGCAGTCCCCCCAAGACCGACAAAGCCACCATGGTCATCAAGGACAAGAGGATACGTCCTGGTGGACACCCCCATCGCCCTGGTGCAGGTATCGGACCGGGACCAGGGGGAGAATGGCGTGGTCACCTACACGGTGGTGGGGGATGTGCCCTTCCAGCTGAAGCTGGCCAGCGACACGGAGGGCGACCAGAACCGGCCAGACGGTGGTGGAGGGCTCCAGGGTGGCCACCGTGCTGGCCACCGATGCCGACAGCGGCAAGAACGTGGAGGTTGCCTACTTGCTGGAGCCCTCGGTGACTGGGGTGTTTGCCATTGACCCTGACTCCGGGGACATCCTGGTCAACATGGTGCTGGACTGCAGACGGACAAGTACGAGTTCAAGAGGCCCTGTCGGGACTGGCTCCTGCCTGGAGGGGACCACGTGCTGTCGTCCTGGCCACCCCCATGGCTCTTGGGGTTGCAGGACTGAGTGCCTGGGTCCACTGCTCCCAAGAGAGGGCAGCCCAGCCTGAGTGGAAGATCACTGGTGACAGGGATGCGTGTGCCCACCTCTGGGGCCACCCTTGCAGACGGCAGGAACCTTCAGACAGACTTGGCTGCGGTCAGATCAAGTCGCTGCAGCAGACCTGGGCGCCCAGCAGCAGGATGCTGATGCAGCATCAACACCAGCCACCCCGTGCCCTGTCCAGAGGCCTGCAGAGGAGGCTGTCCCCACCTCGGAGGAGGTGTTTCTGATGCTTCTGTGAGATTCCAGAGGGCAGTCGGATGTAGCCCCCAAGGACGCGGTTGGAGGCGCAGAGCCCAAGGCCTTCGGTGTCCACTCTGGCTCACATGATGGTGCCCTTGCCAGCACCCTCATGCAGGTGGCTGCCTGCACCTGCAGAGCTGCCCCTGGTCTTTCGGAGGGCAAGGACAGGACTGTCAAGGTCAGAGGTCCTGGCAGGGGCTGGGAGGCCCCTGCTACAATGAAGGGCACCTCCAGGGAAGGAACCTGTTCAGGCCCTCTTCCTGGTATGCAGCACACAGAGAAGGGAGCTCTGTCCTGTGCAGCAAGGACATCTGCTTGCTTGCAAGGGATGTCAGGCCCTGTCCTGCAGGAGGATAGGGAGCTTTGGGGGAAAGGAGTATATTTGATGCAGAAGAGTCAATGATTTGACTCATGTACATAAAACCAAGGGGGGGGGGGGGAAATGAAAGGGCGGTGCAAAACTGCGGACAGGCCAATAGGGATGCAGAGGAAATGACCCAAGTCTAACTACACCCTGCCCCCCCCCACCCCTGCATTACCCCACACACTCCCTATAAATCCTGTTTTCCAGCACCTCCTCCCGCCATGCCTCTGTAGGCGAGCGTGGGTAGGAGGAGGTCCCAGTTAACTCAAATAATAAAGGCCCTCATGTTTTTGCATCGGGTTTTCATTGGACACGGGCTCCCTGGGTGGTCTTTGGGGATCATGCTCTGGGCCTAACACCTCCTGCATGGCCCACCTGCCGGGACCGCAATGAGCCACAGGGTGGAGTGGGGGTTGGGGGCTGGTCTCCTTACTCACAGTCTCGCCTTCACCTTCCAGCATAAGCTCCGGTCCTATCACCCCATTCCTTTCGCGGACCCCCTTAGCCTACAGAATAACGATATGTAAAGTCTGTTATTATCTGGCACAGCCACATGTGTATCCACATTCTCCCACACATCTTCCATCTCTCTGGTACTCGCCATTCCCCCCCGGCGCGTTCAAGCATCTCCCGCCGGACCGCCGGACCGCCCGTCCGCCTGTCCGCCCCTCCCTCATGTGATGTCATCTTTCAGAGCCCAGGCCCTAGGGACACAAACCTGCTTGACCGTGCCCGGTTGAGAGCTACCCCAAATAAGCTGCTCTCCCAACCCCTACTGTTTCCTCAAATACTAATTCTCATTGTAACGGAGGAAGATTGACTGGCCAAAGCCTCTTGGCAGAGGAAGACGGGATCGCGAGCTCAGGGCGGCGAAGGGGATTGTGGGAGCGCCCTGCGTCGCCCGCAGGCTCCTGGGAAATGTAGTGCGGTCGTCTCCAACATGGCTGCGCCCAGGTGAGGTGAGGCGCGAGCACCCGCCGCACTTTCTGGGCGGCCGGGAGAGGCGGGCAAAAGAGAGGGCACTCGCGGGGCGGTAGCCGAGGCGGAGGGTGGCGGGTCTCGTTACTGGCGGGCACGATGACTGCCGTGGTCGCTTCCGCTTGTGGGCGTGTGCGGGTCTCCCCCGGGCTCCCCGCGCGGGGTCTGTGCGGGTCTCCCCCGGCCTCCCCGCGCGGGGTCTGTGCGGGTCTCCCCCGGGCTCCCCGCGCGGGGTCTGTGCGGGTCTCCCTCGGCCTCCGCGCGGGGTTGGGAACCAGGGAGAGGAAGCTGTCCCGCGGTTCCGGTGCGGCCCCTGGGCGGTAGGTAGTGCGGTCGGGTGGCTCTGGCGGTGTGGGTGGGCCTGTGTTTATCTTTGTGTTTCAGCAGACGCCCACGTGGTGTCTGTGTCCGGCTTCGGTTTCCTTGGCAACCGGGGGTTGCAAGGGCGGAGTGTTAGTCCTGCGCTTCTTGGAGGTTCTTACCGGTGCCAATCCTTCCATCCGGTCACTCACAGCTGCATCTTCTGTGCTCTTTTTATTGTCTGAAATTTTACGTATGTCTCCTAACCCCGCACCCCCGCCATCCCCCCCTCCCCCATTTCCACCCAGGCAAGCCCCCCACCGCCCCGTGCCTGTGTCCATTGGTTGTGCTAATGTGCATGCATACAAGTCCTTTGGTTGCTCTCTAACCCCCACAACCCCTGCCATTTGTCTCTGGATCCATTCTTGTTCATCAAATTATGTTGTTCATTGTATCACACAAATGAGTGAGATCATGCGACATTTATCTTCTCTGACTGGCTTATTTTACTTAGCACAGTGCACTCCAGTTCCATCCATGCTGTTGCAAATGGTAAAAGTTCCTTTTTTATAGCAGCATAGTATTCCATTGTGTAGATGTACCACAGTTTTCTAATCCATTCATCTGCTGATGGGCACTTAGGCTGTTTCCAAATCTTAGCTATGGTGAATTGTGCTGCTATGAACATAGGGGTGCATATATCCTTTCTGATTGGTGTTTCTGGTTTCTTGGGATATATTCCCAGAAGTGGGATCACAGGGTCAAATGGGAGTTCCATTTTTAACTTTTTTAGGAAACTCCATACTGTCCTCCACAGTGGCTGCACCAGTCTGCATTCCCACCAGCAGCGCAGGAGGGTTCCTTTTTCTCCACATCCTCTCCAGCACTTGTCAGTTTGTTGATTTGTTGATGACAGCTATTCTGACAGGTGTCAGATGGTACCTCATTGTTGTTTTGATTTGCAGCTCTCGGATGATTAGTGACTTTGAGCACATTTTCCTGTGTCTTGTGGCCTTCCTTATGTCCTCTTTTGAAAAGATTCTATTTAGGTCCTTTGCCTATTTTTTATTGGATCATTTATCTTCCTTTTGTTAAGTTGTATGAGTTCTCTGTAAATTTTGGAGATTAGACCCTTATCGGATATAACATTGGCACATGTGTTCTCTCATGCAGCAGGCTCTCTCGTTTTGTTGGTGGTTTCTTTTGCTGTGCAGAAGCTTTTTATTTTGATGTAGTCTCATTTGTTTATTTTCTCCTTAGTTTCCATTGCCCTAGGAGCTGTGTCGATAAAGATATTGCTACGACATATGTATGCTATTTTGCTGCCTAGGGAGTCTTGTAAGATTTTTATGGTTTCCCATACATTTAGCCATTTTGAGTTTGTTTTTGTGTATGGTGTAAGCTGGTGATCTAGTTTCATTTTTTTTTTTTTTTTTGCATGTATCTGACCAAATTTCCCAACACCATTTATTAAAGAGACAGTCTTGACTCCATTCTGTGCTCTTGCCTCCTTTGTCAAATATTAACTGAGTACAATGGCTTAGGTCAATTTCTGGGTTCTCTGTTCTGTTCCTTTGGTCTATATGTCTGTTCTTGTGCCAGTCCCAGGCAGTTTTGAGAACAGTGGATTGGTAAAATAGTTTAATGTCTGGTATTGTGATCCCTGAAACTTTGTTCTTCTTTCTCAGGATAGCTGTGGCTATTCAGGGTCTTTTTTCATTCCAGATGAATTTTTGGAGAGTTTGTTGAAGATCTTTAAAGTGTGCTGTTGGTATTTAATAGGGATGGCATTGAATCTGTAGATTGCTTTGGGTAGTATGGATATTTTAATGATGTTTATTCTACCAATCCATGAACATGGTTTGTTCTTCCATTTGTTTATGTCTTCCTCTATTTCTTTTTTCAGTGTCCTGTAGTTTTCCGCATATAGGCCTTTTACCTCCCTAATTAAGTTTATTCCTAGATATCTTAATTTTCTTGGTGCAATGGTAAATGGGATTGTTTTTTTCCTTTCTCTTTCTGTGAGTTCATTATTGGTGTATAAAAAGGCCATAGATTTCTGGGTGTTAATTTTGTATCCTGCTACATTGCCAAATTCATTTATTAGGTCTAGTAGTTTATTAGTCTTTGGGGTTTTCTATGTATAGTATCATGTCATCTGCAAATAAGATGTTAAGCCCAGATTTTGAAATCCCCAAAGACCACCAGGGAGCCGAGTCTGATGCAAAAGCAAAGAGCCTTTATTCGAGCTATCTCGAGCTCGGTCTCACACACCGACTGGCGCAGCAGCAGGCTGCAGAGAGAAAGTGAGCTTCAGGAGAACAAAGGTTTTATAGGGGGGTCTCGTTGCACAGGGGGCAGGAGTTAGCCTAATTTGGACTTTGGGTCATTTCCTCTGCATCCCTACTGGCCGGTTTGAAAAGGGGGGGTCGAGCAACTGTTACATTCTTGTGGTTTTCTCAGGCAGAGAGCATAGTTACACAAGATGGAGAATACAGAACAAAAGAAGCATTATGAAGGTGATACCAAACAAAAAAAGAAACTTTAAGGAGTCAACCTGATTTAACTCCATCAAAGAAAGTTTTACTTCTTTTCCGATTTGAATGCCTTTTACTTCTTCTTCTTGTCTGATTGCTTTGGTTAGCACTTCTAGTACTATGTTGAACAGGATTGGTGAAAGTGGGCATCCCTGTCTTGTTCCCATTCTTAGGGGAAACGAGTTTAGTTTTTGCCCATTGAGTATGATGTTGGCTATAGATTTGCCATATGTGGCTTTTATTATGTTGAGGTATGAGCCCTCTAATCCCACTTTGTTTTTATCAAGAAAGGGTGTTGGATTTTGTCAAATGCTTTTTCTGCATCAATTGATATGATTATGTGATTTTTGTCTCAATTTGTTTGTGTGATGTATCACGTTTATTGATTTGTGGATATTGTACCAACCTTGCATTCCTGGAATAAATCCCACTTGGTCATGGTGTATGATCTTTTTAATGTAATGCTGAATCCGATTTGCTAGAATTTTGTTGAGGATTTTAGCATCTATGTTCATCAAGGATATTGGCCTATAGTTCTCTTTTTTTGTGGTGGCTTTATCTGGTTTTGGAATTAGGGTAATGCTGGCTTCATAGAAAGAGCTTGGAAGTATGCCTTCCTCTTGAGTTTTTTGGAATAGTCTGAGGAGGATAGGTTTTAGTTTTCTGAATACTTGGTAGAACTCCCCTGTAAAGCCATCTGCACTAGGGCTTTTGTTAGTTGAAAGATTTTTGATCACTGCTTCAATTTCTTCGGTAGTTATTGGCTTATTGAGGTTTTTTTTTCTTCCTGAATGAGTTTTGGGAGCTTGTATTTTTCTAAGAATATATCCATTTCGTCTAGGTTGTCCATTTTGTTGGAGTAGAGTTTTTCATAGTATTTTTTCATAATTCTTTGTATTTCTGTGGGATCGGTTGTTACTTCACCTCTTTTATTTCTGATTTTGTTTATTTGGGTCCTCTCTTCCTGTGTTTTTACTTGAGTAATCCGAGACCCTTAGCCAGTGATTTCAGTTCTGCTGTATGCCAGGAACTCAAGTCTGTGCCCTTAAGGAGATGTCAACCTTAGGGATGAGTGCATCATACAAACAGGTAAAATTATGCCACGGTGTGATGACTACAGGATAGAGATGCACACCAAATATTAGTGAAAACATTAACCAAACCCAAAATTCTGAAGAGGTCTAGGAGGTAAGATGGCAGGATTAGTAGGTTTAATAAGTTTAGGTTTACTCAATAAACCTTCATTAGGTGCTAGATCCTGTTCTTGGTGCTAAGTATTACAAGGTGAAAAATCCAGGCAGAATTTCTACTTTTATAGAGCTTACTTTGTAATCAGAGTGAACTACAGAGGAAACACCTTTTCTTACTGCTCATTGGCTACGCTCCCTGTATGCCACTGGTAATATTCTTAGTAACTTGGGTAATAAGAATCCAAAAAGGTGATCTAGGGTTTTTCCACCACACTCCTGGAGGAAGAAAAAATGAAGATCCACTGCTGGAGGGCTAAGAAATGTCATATCCTGCCCTAGCCAGTTTGGCTCAGTGCATAATGCCTCAGCCTGCTGGCTGCAGGGTCTGTGTTCAATTCTGACTAAGGGCATGAACCTAGGTTGCAGGCTCCTCCCTGGCCGGGGCCCAGGTCAGGTCTCATGCAGGAGGCAACCAATCAAAGTGTTCTTCTCACTTTGTTGTTTCTCTCTGTTTTTTCCTCCTCTTCCACATTCTCTAAAAATCAGTGGAAACATATCCTCAGGTGAGGATAAAATAATAAAAAAAGAAAGAAATGTCATATCTTATGAAAGACACATCTTGAAAATGCCTAAAGAAAGTTGTCATTTTTTCATGGTGAAGGGACTGGAGTCCGTGTTGATGAAAACACGTTGGTGGCTGTAGTAGCGGGGTGATAGGACTGATGGCTTCCCCTGATTAGCCTGGTCGCCTCCCACAAAGGGAGGCCAGACTGCGGCTTAGGCCCGCTTCCCAAGGGGAGCAGGGAGCGGGCCTAAGCCGTCAGTAGGATACCCCCTGAGGGTTCCCAGTATGTGAGAGGGGGCAGGCTGGGCTGAGGAATACCCCCCCCCCCAGTGCACGAATTTTGTGCACCGGGCCCTTAGTTTATATATAAGCACAGGAACATTTGTTTATAGTGCTTGTTCATTATAGGTATTCTATTATTTAAGGAGGGTATGGACACACAGACTACTATTACTATTTAGGGCAATATCCAATTAGATATATTGGGGTTTAGCTTACTAGCAGAGCATGTATGATCTCCAAATTTTTGTTATCCTACAGGGAGTGTGCGTAGGCTGAGCATGATTAGACTTGACTCGCATGGCTAGTATTCCAGCCAAGTGACCTCACGTCTGTAACATCCCATAACACTCCTGTAACATGGCGAGAAGTATCCAAGTCTTTGTGCAATAGTGGAAATGCCTTGGCCAGGGAAGTGGCCCTGTCAGAAAGGGAGCACCTCCAAACCTCAGCCATAGGTAACAGCCTATTTCTTGTTTAGGTGACAGACCTGCTGGGCCAGTCCATTGCCAGGTCACTGGAATGGAGAACAAATGAGCATCAGAACTATCCGGCTTTGTTTCTTCACATGTAATAGTAAGATTGCATGACTAAGGAGAAGGGAAAGAGAATGATAGAAATGTGATTATGAGGCTCCATCTGCTGGTGCTGGACTCTTAATGTCAGACTTTTAAAGAGATGTGCAACATCTTTCTCATTTCTTCCACTTTGCAGTCTTTGCTCATGTGACATACTAAGAAAAAAATTCTCAGTGCATTCATACCCTGTTCTTCTTTGCAGACTGCAAAGATGCCATTTAGTTCCTTTGAAGGTCCTCGCCTTTTCTTTTCTTCTTAAATTATTCTAACCTGGTTCTTCTGGAAATTGACAGTGATTTAATAATAGGCTTATTTAATCCTTATAACAAAGTTATGAGATAGTGTAAAAGATTAATCCAGCCCATTGGTGACAGCAGTGAAAATTTTACTAAATTTTATTTAGTAACTACTGACAGTAGGGCTGTTTTAAAGGGAAGATGGGGTTGGGATAGAACTTGGTGCTCAGTAGAGTCAGACAAGTGAAATATACAAAAGGTTGGTCAGTGCACATGTATCTAGACCAGCTTTGTTTACTGCTGGCAGTTACAGGTTTGGATTCCGTCTTGCCATAGAGACTGGGAGACAGACCCTGTCTCTCCTAATGATTACATTTCGAAGGAATGGCTCTCAGAGATACATAGTCACAGTTGTAAGCCCTTTTTAGTAAATGCTCTAAGAAAGGGAGGTCAGGGGCCTATGGTCAGGTGTTGCTAGAGTAAATAGTTAAATGTTCAGGCAGCATTTTGAGTTTTCTCAGGCATTTATATGGTTCATCCTAGAGACAGGGCTTTATGCTACTAGAAGCCACACTACAGTTTGGTGAAATTTTT
>PVJC01007611.1:0-50955 GCA_004026665.1 Murina feae | reverse complement strand
CACACCTCCATGGGGTGAGGGTTCCCACTGGCGGGCTTGGCCAGCCTGCAAACAGCCATCAGCCCCTCACCCAGGCTGGCCAGGCATGCCAGCAGGTGGACATCCCCCAAGGGTTCCCAGACTGAGAGAGGGCACAGGCCAGACTGAGGGACCTCCCCAAGTGCACAAATTTTTGTGCAGCAGGCCCCTAGTAATAATATAAAAAACACACGACTTCTGCCCTCAACTCACTCACTGTTTTGTGCAGGGATCAGCAAACTATGACTCATGAGTCAAATCCAGCCCACAGCTTGCTGTTCAGCCTCAAGCTAAGAAAGACTTTTACATTTTGAGAGGTTTATAAAATAAGTAGAGTATGTGACAAAGACCATATATGACTCACAAAGCATAAAGTACTTACTCTCTGGTCTTTCATATAAAAAGTTTATTGACCCCTAGTGTAGAGGGAAACTATGTGGAAATAAAAACAGCGTGCAAAAATTGTAAGAATTTGTTGTGGGCTATGAACTATTTTTGCCTGGCCAGCAAAAATCTCTCACTTCTATTATCTTTGCCAACAAACTCTACCCTTATCTCAGACTGTGAGGTATGAATTGGCCTGTACCATGATTAGCTTAGGCCAGGACCTTGATCCTGGTTAGTCCTTCTTTTCAAAGTCTCTGCCTATAGAAAATATTTCACATGACCCAAGTAGATCTAGTAAGATCCAATCATAGGATTTTTTTTTTACAATTATTGGGGGGAAAAAACAAAACCTCTATTATTTTGGAATTAGTAGATGAATAAAAATGAACATCTTCAGCTGTTCGGGCCTACTGTTTGTAAGAAAGCCTACACTGTATATTTTAAACTACAGGAAAAGGAAAAGGAAGACTTCAGAGTGCATTCTTTCTGAAGGAGATAATTTCCCTCCCTCTATGACTCCACCCCTTTTAACTAGGCAAAGGCACTCTTCCTTCAAACCCACCTAAGCCATCATCTCTTTCAGGTAGACTTTTCTGATGGCCTCAGATGTATTAGATGCTGCTTTAAACTGATGTTATACAAAATGACAATATAAGAGACTAAATAAGAGACTAACTGTGAGGAATGTAGAGATAAAAACTAAAGAAGAGACCAAACAGTGAAGTATTTGAGCCCTGAATTCAACTGCATCTGGAGCAAAATCTTGTTTCTGATTTATTTATTTATTTGTTATGGGAAGTAATAAAAGTATTATTTTTAACTTAAACCGGTTATACTAAGTTTCTGTTACTGTAACCTAAGGTATTCCTACTAAGATCAAGTTAAATGAGAGAATGAATATTAAACAATGTATACATAAGTGCTTCATAAATCCTCTACTTCCTTAAAATCAGTACTTAGTATTCTATAAAAATATATAAAATATTTACATTTATAAAATGTGGTGAAGATCATCTAATCCAACTCCCTTGCTTTGCTGGATTGGAGACTGCAGAGCCCAGCAATCCTATCTAATAAAAAAGTAATATGCAAATTAGGCATCACTTCTTCACAAAGATGGCCATCCCCATAGCCACAAGATGGTGGTGCCCATAGCCACAAGATGGTGGCACCCAGTCTGGCTCAGCCCTACCACTGACGTGGTCAGGCCTATTAGCCAGGAAGGTGGCAGGAGAAGGGGGGGGGCCTGAGAGGCAGAACAGGTGATCAGAGGGGGCTGGGAGTCCCCTGCCCAGGCCAGAGGCCTTCACCAGAGGCCTCAGGCATGTGTAAGGGCAGAACTGGTGATCAGAGGGGGCAGGGGCAGAGCCAGTGATCCCAGGGGTCTGGGCACCGGCGGAGCCAGCAAATCAGGCACCTGGGGGTCCCCTGCCTAGGCTGCAGTCTTGGCCAAAGGCTGCCAATGGGGCAAGGGCAGAGTCAGCGATGGCAGGGGGCAGGATCAGAGCCGGTGATCACAGAGGCCTAAGCTCTGTGAAGCTGGCGATTGGAAGGGCTTGGGGGTCTTCTGCCCAGGCAAAAGAGTAATATGCAAATTAACCCTCACTCCATCACAAAGATGGCGGCAGCCAGGGAGCTCTATGTAGCAAGGCAGGAGGCTTGCATTGCCATGGCGATGGAGGAAGCCAAGATTCCCACCTGCCCTGCGGGCCCTAAGCTCTGTTCAAGGCAACAAAATTTCAATTGCAGAAGGTAAATAAACCCAAGATACCTGCTTCCAGCCGGCAGCTTTGAGTGGTATCAAGACAATAAAATTTCAATTACAGAAGTTAAATAAATCCCCAATACCTGCTTCTAGCCCGAGGCCATGGCCAGCCTGATAATGGCCCTCAGCCCCTCACCCAGGCTTGTCAGGCACCCCAGTATAGACTCCCACTCTGAAGGGACTATAACCAGCCTGCAAACAGCCATCAGCCCCTCACCCAGGCTGGCCAGGCACCCCAGCAGGACACCCTTCAGGGCAAACCAGCTGGCCTCCACCCATTCACCAGGCCTCTATCCTATATAATAAAAGGATAATATGCAAATTGACCCTAACAGCAGAACCACTGGGAATGACTGGTCACTATGACACACACTGACCACCAGAGGGAAGGCGCTCAATGCAGGAGCTGCCCCTGGTGGGAAGTGCACTCCCACAGGAGGAGCTCTGCTCAGCCACAAGCCAGGCTGAAGGCTGCCAGCACAGCAGTGGTGGTGGGAGCCTCTCCTGCCTCCTCAGCAGCACTAAGGATGTCCGATTGCAGCTTAGGCCTGCTCCCCGCTGGCAAGTGGACGTCCCCAAGGGCTCCCAGGCCACCAGAGGGATGTCTGACTGCCAGCTTAGGCCTGATCCCCCAGGGAGCAGGCCTAAGCCAACAGGTGGACATCCCCTGAGGGGTCCCAGACTGTGAGAGGGCATAGGCTGGGCTGAGGGACCTCCCTCCCCCGAGTGCACAAATTTTTGTGCACTGAGCCTCTAGTATTAAAATAAAATGAAACATTACTTTCAAAATGGAAACTTACAATGCTGTGCATTAAATACTATTTTGGATATATTTCATTTTGTATAGTAACAGTTATAAGCAGCATCTAATACATCTGAGGCTGTCAGAAAAGGCTATCTGGAAGAGATGATGGCTTAGGTGGGTTTGAAGGAAGAGTGTCTTTGCCTAGTTGAAAGAGTGGAGTCACAGAGGGAAGGAAATTATCTCCTTCAGAAAGAATGCACTCTGTAAAAGTCAAAACATAAAAGAGAATCCACAACTTTCTGAGAACTGCAGAATTAAATGTAGAGGAATATTTAGTAAGCATGAGTAAAAAGGATGAAGTTGTGGAAGTAATCCAGTATCAGATTGTTTCTGGAAAGAGGACCTGGCCCTGAGTGGGTCTGCCTACGGGCTGCCAGGAGTGTGTAGGTTCTTCACTTCCTGCAGGGAAGATTTCACAGTACAAGTCCAGGTAATTTTTAGAGGATGTTTATTAAATTTGGGAAGAGTGAAACAAGGAGGGGCCTGGAATAGAAGGAGAAATAGGCAGGAATATGAGCCTAGCTGGACTGCTTTTACTCTCTAGAAAGACAGAGAAAAGGGAGCTTCAGAGACAGGTTCAGGGGGTTAGCTGGGGAGAAGCCTGCACCCAAGGTACATACCCTTGACCAGAATGGAACCTAATACCCTTTGGTCTGCAGGCTGATGCTCTATCCACTAAGCCAAACCAGCTAAGGTTACATCTGTATTTTTAATCCTATACATTTTGCAACATTACCTTTATCTTATTGAAGAATGAAGAAATAATGTGTATGATGGTTAGAGTCCCAGACTGGAAATCAGTAGAAATTGTGTTCTAGTTGTGCTTCTGACTGGTTGTACCACTCTGAGAGAATCATCTGACATCAGTGGAACCCTTGCTTCCACCTCCTAAAGTAGATTAAAGCAAATGTTTTGTAGGTATCATCTCTACTCATTCTCAAAGTCTAAGTATTTATGGATCTGTAAGTACTCTGTCATCCTAGTGATACTATTGATGTGATGATCTTAAGAGATGTGGTAAGCAGATCTGATGAGATCAGAGTTCATACTTTCAAAGCAAAGTAGAAATATAATTGAAACCAAGGTTTGGCTGCCTGCTGCCAGGAAGACCAAACTTGTGCTTGTGAAAAAGTGTTGGCCACCTGAGAAGATGGGGACTCTTACCACAAAGCCCATCTTTCATCTCAGTGCAGGCAGAGGTTTTATAAGGAGGGAGAGGGTAAGCAGAACAAGGAGATCAAGGGGAGGGAGGTTGAGCATTCTCTGTGTGTAGGCCAGCACAGCCTGCTCTGATAAGGGCCCTGAAACTGGTCAAGCGATGATCTGGTGTGCCTCGTACTGGTTTCGGACATCCTGATTTTAAGGTTGAAGGTCAGCAATTCTTCTAGAGCTGAGTTGACTGAATGTCAAGGTCTGTATCTTCTGAAGTTAGTTGCATGCTATTTATCTACAAGCTACATAGTAGTCAGAGCCAGCAATTACAGAAACAAGTCCAAAGAATGGCAGGGTTGGTTACAATTCCACACTGTTACTCAAATACATACATATAACCAACAATTTTAGATTTTAAAAAAGCTGCAATTTGTGGCTGTTTATGATTTTAATACCTACTATTGAATTGCCCTTTTTAATCTTCTCAGCTAGGAGAGCAGGGTATTCACGGCCAGGGCAATCAGTCCCTTTTCTCCATGTACTCCTGTTACTAATAGATCAACACAAAGTGTTTCATTTTAGAGTTGTTTAGTGAACCTGCTTTGACATTTAGTGTTGTGTAAGTTCATTAATGCCATAGTGATAAATTATTCAAAATATGGAAAGCAGCATTTATTTGTATCTTTTGCAGGCAGATTTTTCAATTTAGCCCAAACATTTAATGTTCAATTGTAAAAAAAAAAAAAAAAAAAAATGCAATAACTAGATAATTGGGTATACAGAACGTATTAATTTAAACCACAGTAATTCAATTATAAAATATATTTTAATCATGAAAAACTGACAACATAATGGACAGAAATTGTTTAAGGGAATGAACACATTATCAAATAAAAAAATGATTGACTTTTTAGGAGTCGAAGAACCTGAAAAATATTGTAAAAAAAAAAAGTGTCATTCACATTTGAAAGTAGACAAGCAGAAGCAGATTCAGTTTGAATATTTTACTTAAATACGTCTACTCCTCTCCTTATTAAAGTAAAATAATAAATTTTAAGAAAAAACATGTGTATAAACTCTCAAAAGATGGTCAACTATGACTTATAGGTAATGTATGTAAATTATAGAGCACCTTTTTGCTTCTAGGTCTTGACAGAACTACAGTTTAATGAATAAAGGCCATGATAGTGGGTGCAATATGTATTGATTTTAAGGAGGCATTTGATGTAGTATCTAATGAACTCTTATTCCCAAAATCATTCAAAGTGGGGTGGCTAGGAGAGTATTGAACACTGGCTGAAGGAACCTGAGTGACAGGTAGTGTGAAATGCCCACCCTGGGTAGAGAGAACTAAGTTCCAGGCTTCCTGTCAGCTCCTGGAAGGAAATAACAGGGCTGGAGGAATAGAAAAATATTTATTCACTAAGGATAAAGTGAATGGTTAGTTTATTAGTGTATTCTTTGGGTCTTATTAGAATGAATTGAAAATAATCCAATACTCTGACTTGATCTTTGAGTATTTTTGTCCTTAGCTTTTATAATAGCCTTTGCTTGTTTTGTAATTCAGGCTGGAATGAGGGGGATCTTTTATTTAAATTTGTGTGGTATTTAGAGCATTGTGTCTGTCTTTCAGCATTTATTATCACCTGGCTTGTGTTATTATTGTCTTCTCTCTGTATGTCCCCCTATATTTATCTCAACTATTTTCTTCTCTCAGTTGTAGCTTTTTGTCACTTGAACTTATAAGAAACCTCAAAACAAAACAAACAAAAACCAAAAACACTACTGATTTACACTCTTGAGCATGTTTGTAAGTGAAAAAAAAAATGGTAGGAGGGAAGAATAAGGAATCTGCTTTAAATTATTACATGAACATGCCATGTAAAACTTAATTTTAAAATATGCAAAGAGAATTCATTCATTAAAAAAATCTTTCAATACTAATATGTATTATTAATATTATTTTCATTTTTGCTAAAATGTAAGAAAAAATACTTGAAATAAATATTTTTAGCAATACATGTTCTGGTAATAAAGTTCATAAGATTGTAATTTAATTGTTAGTAGAATTGAGGTCATAACACTTATGTAAAATAAGAGAAATTCTACATAACACTTTCATAGAATAAGGTCTACATGGAGTATTTTTTGAATTAGTGGTGAATTATTCATAGTGTTAATTTATTGTATGTTTTTCTGAAATAATTTTTACACAGAAAATTCATGGTGCTTTTTAATGTATGACTTTTTATTTTATTCAAACATATGAGTATTATTTTCTCTGTTTAATAAAGAAAATTTGCACATGAATGAATAAGCTTATAAGGATTGAGAAGGATGGTAAAATAAGATCTGATGTTCGTATGTGATTGTCCCTTATTTTCTGATATTTTCAGGAAGTTAACCTTTTAAAATTAGTATTTGTTTCATCAATAGCCACTCCTTTAATTACAATGTAGCATTTTATTTTCTGCCTCTGTGTCATAGTGATTCGATATTAATTGTTATAAAGTCTTTGTAATACTTTCTTTCAATCACTAAAAGAAAATTATTGCTATTTATGTATTTGGTTCTTTGAAGGGATACTTAATTGTTTGGTTAATTTATATCATTTTATTCCTGACAAAATTCCAGGTGATGTTCAAAGTTGTAGGAACTATTATTACAGCATAAGACATAAAAGAAAATGCTGTTGTCTTAGAGACAGACTTGCTCCGTTATCTTCCTACAGTGGCAGCCAGCACTGGGAGTCTGCCAGCAGCATGCAGCATTAACACGGGGCTGGGAGAGCATTTGTAAGAACATTCCGTTCCTGTAATGTATATCATTGTGCCTTGTATCTCAGAGGATAAATGAATATTGTTAAAAAGAGTGAAATAAACATGGACCCATTCATTTTCGTTCAGCCTTTTATCAACTGCATATCCCATGCACGAGGTGCTACCTCACAGGCTGTGGGTTCTGGAGGATACACTTGAGATTTCTGAATAACGCAATGATATTAGGATATCATAATAGAAATGCTAATCACCTAGCAAAGCTGTGGCAGCATTTAATGAAAAATTACTGAAGATGCTAAAACCATTTAGAGGATGACAGTTGAAGGCACTAAACATATTTTAACTGTGATGTGTTAAAAAAAAAAAAGTGTCAAGAAAACAAAGCAGGCCAGAGGTTGCAGGATAAAACGGACTTTTTTTTTTTTTTTTTTTTTTTTTAGAGAGAGAGAGAGAGAGAGAGAGAGAGAGTATCTCCAAATTGAAAGGATCTGCACAGCATAAGATACTGTTTCAGCACATATTCATTGAGCACCTCCCACTTGCTCCATGCTGTTCCAGGCACTGGTTTTACAGCATAAAAAAAGGGGGGAGGATCTGCCCTCAGGTGTCTTACTCTGTGGGAGGAAGAGCCGGGCACCAAGTCAGTAAACAAGGGAATTAAACGATTATGTCATCTAGTTGTGGTGATAAGGAAGCTAAGAAGAATCTAAAGCAAGAAAGGAAAATAGGGAGGGAGAGAGAGACAGAAAGAGCGAGCTGGCGGGAGAAAGAGTGTTTGGAGGTCATGATGTGATTGCCTTTTGAAACAGATGGCTGAGAAAGGTCTCCCTAATAAGACAACGTTTGAGGAGAGAATGGAGGAAGATGAGAAGTGAGTTTGGCTAGACAGAGGAAACTGTTTTTATTTACAGAGCAGCATAGACCTGATCGTTTTTAAAACATTCAGAATTGAAAGGCAACTCAGAAATCATTTAATTTCAACTATGATTGTTTCCCCCATGGAACCATGGTATTTGTACTTCCATATACTGAGTAGAATGAAAATGCACATTTCAGGGTATAAACACAGAATCGATTAAATGCATTGAAATATAACATGTTACAAGGTCAAAGGCTTATTGCCTGATACATAAACACATAGTGAAATATAAAAATGTTGAACTGCACTTTGTGACACAGAACGGCATGTATAGATGATGAGTTGTGGTTCTTTTGTTTCCTATTACTTTCTCAGGTATAGCAGGGAAATATACTTTGAGTTATGCTACCATTGAATTTCTTGTATTCAATAAATACACAGAAGGACATTATCAAACCAAATAATAGCGTGAGGATATTCTTTTTGGGTCCTAGTCTTGCCTTTAATCATTTCCATGGATATTGGTTTCACTGGTACTTACATTAATCATTCCTCCGCAAAAAGAAATGAGCAATGCTATTGCCCTTGTTTTGTAAATAAGAAAGAGGAAGATAGGAAGGTTAAAAGATCTGCCTCAGGCAATTCTAACTGTAAGGTTCTGGTAAAGCCTTTAGAAGAAGCTATTTGTCTTAAATGGCAGTTTTGAGTTTTAACTACTGAGGTGCAGAATAAAATTAATCTGAAAAAGTATATTATAATGGAAAGACAGCAGGACTGGGAACCTGGGGCTCTCAATTCTTCTTGCATTTGCACCACTCACTAG
Organism: Murina feae; assembly: GCA_004026665.1. Lineage (NCBI taxonomy): Eukaryota > Metazoa > Chordata > Mammalia > Chiroptera > Vespertilionidae > Murina > Murina feae. Next base: position 42,366 of record PVJC01007611.1, on the reverse strand, counting down.
CTCTGTGCCTTTTAGAACTTTTTTTCTTTAAGTTGGAAGGCCATTATATATTATCGTTTATTGAAAATCATGTATCAAGAGTATTTTTCATACCAGGCATGGTGTGAAGTTCTGATAAAATTGTGCTCCATATCCTGAAAGAGCCATGTTCTAAAGGAGCAAATTCACAAAGGACAAAAGGACAAGGTAGTGTGGTCATGTAAGACAGCGGTTCTCAACCTGTAGGTCGCGACCCCGTCTGCGGTCCAACAACCCTTTCACAGGGGTCGCCTAAGACCATCCTGCCTATCAGATATTTACATTACAATTCATAACAGTAACAACATTACAGTTATGAAGTAGCAACGAAAATAATTTTATGGTTGGGTCAGTACATGAGGAACTGTATTTAAAGGGCCAGAAGGTTGAGAACCACTGAAGAGGCAAACACAGTGTGCTATAGGAAGAAGAAGGGAGACAATCTAAACACAGACAAAGGGAAGGTGGCTCTCAGACACTTGACTACAAAGTAGCCAGCTGAAGAAAGTAGGGTTGGGGTTAACTGGCATCCACAGGTATCACAGACAGAGGAAACCAAAGTGCAAAGGCACAGATACAAGAAATAACCATAATAACGATGTATGATGGCTTCTGTGTGGTTGGACGATAGAAAACAAAGCTCGGTTTTCAAGAACGGGTCAAGAGGAAGTGCCTATTGACAGGCACACAAAAGGCTTTTACTTTGAATCTGAATGGAGAGGGACATTTTCCTATGCATTTAGAGACCTATTGTATTTGAAATGTACAGGGTTATACTTGAGGCAGGGTGAAGGATTTATTTGAAATAAGAGCTATGAAGCTGTGACAAGGCTGCAAGGGAGAAATTATGAGGGATTGAAGTAAAATAGTGAATGTAGACTAGATTAGAAAGTTGATTCAAGAGACATGTAGAAAGTGAAATTTGTAGGATTCAACAGATAACTGTACCTGAAAGAGGAAAGAATGGGAAAAATATGGAAGCATAATTTTGAGCAGTAATGTAGGAGAAAGGTATAGGTTTTAGAATTAGCTGACATTGGAAGAGAACCTATTCTGGAGGCATCTGTAGTCTCTTCAGCTGCAAGTCATTGGGTTAAGGCATAAGTTAGTATCCATTTGTCCAAAGCATGCTAATTTTTACTTAAAGGCCAGGGTCTTTGGGAATAGTGTACCCAGGGTCTAAAGCCATTACAGACTCAAGCTTTTGTTCATCCTCTAAAAGTGCCCTAAAGCCTTCTTTCCTTCAGAGACAGAAGATAATGTGGTGGTTGCCAGAAGTGCATTTGAAAGGAGCCATGACCAAAGGTACCAAGGAAGTCTCCATTCTTGGTGTTGTCATGGTAGGAACCTAGAGTCATCCTCCTGCTCTCCTGCCTCCCTCCTTCCTCTGCACACCCCATGACATTGGGGTGATCACATGACACTCTCAACTAATTGATATGATGGGACGATGATCAGTCGTTCCAGCAAACTGAGATTTAGTGCTGAGTAGAGGCTCATTCTCTCCTGAATCAAGTGTGAGAAGGTGGGAAAAGAATAATAAAAATAATAATTCGGGGCTCTGTGCCCATAAAAGAGGGGGAAATTAACATTATGACACCACCACTATCTAACATGGCGTAAGAATCTCTACCTTGAATACATATAAAGAGATAAAGAGACGAGGCAAAATTGTATGTGTGTGCGATGAGGGGGCAGAGAGGAGGAAATGAGAGTATAAGATGAAAGACTAAATTAAAATTTTAGAGATTATTTAATGTAACACATACTAGTACTTTAGTTTATTCATTTTCCTCCCCTACTAAATGTTCATTTGGAAGTATTTTTTGTGGCATTACAATTTTCTAAATATATTGCTTTTCAAAAAAATATTTGATTTGACTTCTTTGTCATTTTCTTAAAACAGAAGGAAAGCAGTATTTCTGGTTTTTATTCTAAACATGAAGATATCTCTAAGGGGAAAACTAACCCTCTTAGATATCGATGTTATTGCCATTAAATTGCTACCTTAAGTAGATGTACATATAGAAGATACAGTTAATTTTGCATGAAGATGGAAGAACCACTAAGGTAATGAACTTTATTGAGAGTGCTTTTAATCCCATTACGCACATGTGAGAAGCTTTCTAAGCAGAAAAGACCAGAGTTGATAAAAAGAAGTATTTAGTTTAGCTAGCAAATGCCTTTGTGCTTCCTTGCTCACTGGTGTATTTGCTTTAGAAATGAATGTTTCTCACATGGTAGATACAGCCATGCTTCTTCCTCTAACTGACTTGTCATAGAAATAAAGTGTGTGTGTGTGTGTGTGTGTGTGTGTGTGTGTGTGTGTGTGTTGGGGGGGTGATCAGTGTCATGAAGTAACCGAGGAATACATTAAACAAGTTTTCATGGGTATGTGGATTGCATAATTTAAAACCATCCTGGGGCATCCATAAATTATGCATAGGTTTTGTTTTCTTATTTTACATTTTAGAGGGTAGGAAGACACTTGATTCTGCCATTTCTATACCTTTAGCATTATCTAAATCTCTCCAATTTTGAATGCAGAGCATCCATAAGGTGCCATACCATCTTCTGTTTAAACTATTTTCCTAAGATCCTAATTTTTACTCAAACCCTGTTGTCTTTTGAAGATGAATCAACTCCCCAATAAGCATAGAGCAATTCCATTAGACATCAGTCGGTGTTAATTTGGGAAATGCTTTAACGATTGGTGTATTTGCAGTATTTATATACTGTGTTGTTCAAAATCACACGAAGAAAGGATTGCATGATAAATAAAGTATGGTAGTACATGAGTTATATAGATTCTAAATTTCCCCTCTTTTCTGATGTTTTAGCATGATTGGCACTTCAGTGGTTGGACCTGCTCTGTGCAAGGACAGGGTGCTATGTGTTTTTCGAAGCTAGCATTCTAAGCTTACACCGCATTTTGGATCTATATGTAGCTAAACAACAGATGATATTAAAATCAAAGTCAAACCAAACCTGAGAATTTGAAGAAGAAATTCAGTACAATGCTTTTATTTGCTTTGGTCACTTTGTTTTGTAAATCAACAATTAGAAACAGCATGGGACATTTTGTTTAGTCATTTACTGTTCAAAGATATGGCATTATTTAAACATTGCTTTCACACCACTTTTAATTACTACACTTGAGGACATGGGGTATAAGTTTTAATTGTCTCCTTTTAAACGGAAGCCAAAATTTAACAAGATATTCCCCGGCTGCAGACCGATCGGCTTTCTGGTGAGTGCTGCTCTAGCTGCACCGCTAGGTGGCAGAAGAGATTTACAGTTTCTGGCTCCGCATCTGAGGCTACCAAGTCCCCTCTCGGCTCTTTCCGCAGCAGCTGCGGCTGATGTCAATGTACAAACAAGCGGGAGCTCCATGCGACACGCACCACCATTATTAAAGCATAAAAGCAGCGACTCCAAGCCTAGTTCTTGGCTTCCGACGGTTTGGGGAAGACAAGGCTTTGCCGATGGGCCCAAGTAGAGGAAGGACTCCGGAGAAAACGACTGCTGCGGGTTAGGCTCTGCGTTTTCCTGCCTCCTCTGACTTTGCGCATTGCCCAGCACCAGGGCATCAAGGGGAGGCAATTGGCAACTCAGCGATCCCCTGGTGCTGGAAGGCTGCCGGCGCTCCTGCCTGACGGTGCCGTGGGCATGATAGTTTGGCTCCTGCTGGTAGAGGAGCAGGGAGGCAGCCTAACAAGGAAGAGGAGCTAAACGTGTAAGAACGAAACTGTTAGACTGGAAGGCATGCAGCTCTGAGGCTTTGTGAACAGTGAGAGGTTAGTTACAGAGTTGAATAGGAGTCGCATCTGATAGTGAAATAATTTATTTAAAAGATTTGCCAAGTTGGTAGGATATCATCCAGGAAATATCTGAATTCTTGCAACATATGAAAGATTAACAGTAAATTCTGGGAAATACTTGGGTCACATGAAAGGACATACTTGCAATTCATGAACTTATATGCTTATGGTTTTTACAGAGAGGGGATTCTCTATGTTGTGCCTTGTTTTTTTTTGTTTTTCTTTTTAATGAGACCATTGTATTCCAGAGTAAATAAACGCTTTCCCGTTAGGAAAGCAGGAGAGGTGCTCAAAGGGCAGAAAGGAGCGTGCTGCTCCCACGTAGGCAGGAGAGGCCCGGCAGCTGCAATATTCTGGGAAGGCAATAACCTTAGGTCGCATGAGGAGTTGATCCACCTACATCTGCCATCGCAGCCGGCACCTGGTGCAGGGCGAACGACACACAATACTCCCCAAATGTCACTGTCCAGCCGTGTCCACCAATTAAAACTAATAAACATTCCTCCCCACGCGGGAGATGTGCTGCCAGCCCAGCGAGCAGCAGGGCAGGCGACAGCAGAGCATAATAAAGGCAGTCGCAGCAGTGGCAGCCGGAGCCCTGGGCAGCAGGTGCACTTGGCTGGGAGCAGGGAAGGGCACAGTGTGGTGCTGGCATTGCTACTCACATATTATGCAGGCAGAGCTCAGTTGTTTACAAATGGATGGCAGAGGGGATGTTCTTGGAGACAGAGCTGAGCACACTGCAGTCAGTGCTCAGAGAAATGCAAATGGGGTTCCATGCTGGTCAGTGGGGTGCCGTTCTCAGTGGGGGGAAAAGTATCCCTCCTACCACCTAACACACATCCTAAGCAGATAGCAGAGGCTCAGTGTGATAGGCAGGCAGAAATACCTGTGAGAAACCCAAGGCTATTTGATGGTGAGGCCAGAAAGTCTCTCTCACCGCTTCTCTCTCCAGATAGCATAGAAATGCCAGACCCCAGAGAGCCTCCAGGAAGGTAAGGGGTCTGCTACAAGGTCGGAGTGTTCAGTGAGAGTTCGGGGTTTCACACACCTCTCCATGCTGGACTTCTCTGGGAAAGAGGTGGAAATCCTGGGGGCTAGGGAGAGCTCTGGGGGTGCAGGCCTCAAGGGTCTCAAGCTCCCATGAGAGGGATTGGAGGGTCAGGGAGCACAGACAGCAAAGCTTTCCACGTGCAGTTAACCATGGACGGTGTTCACATCAACAGTGAGGCATCATGGGTGCGTTTTTCTCACCTTCGGTGTTATTTCTACCTAAGACAGGAAGAGTGTGTCCGCTTTCCATCCTGTCAGCATTGCAGCAACCTCTGTCAGTCTTTGTTTTCACCTCTGCCGGTTTCAACTCTGCTGTCTGGTGGTGTCAGTGCTATCAATTTAAAATCATGCCTCTCTCTGCAGTGCTGTTATGATACGGGACACCTGAAGGTGTCATTTTCCTGTGGTTAATTAACCTTGAGACCAGAGGCAAACCAGCACAGCCCCTTAATTACATTCATGTGTAACCCTGCAAACACAGGGTGACAAGGGGCCACCAGTGCTGCTGTCGTCTCACTGGCCCATCTGTCTGACCCATAATCTGGGGATTGTTATACAATACTGATTTCCGTCCTTGACATGGATTATTCCGCATTCTGAGTTCAAATGGCAGAGCTTTGAGTGTCTGAGTGGAACCTTTTGACAGGTGTATGCAAACACTTGTAGGGAAGAGTTTCTTACATACGCACACACACACAAACACACACAATAAAAGCAGCCTCCTTGGCCTCTGCCTGCCATGGCCGCTTGACCAAAAGCTGGAAAAATAGACAGGATGGTTGTGACTGTGATAACGGAAAGCCATGGAGAGTATATTTTTGCTACCACTGCTTTCATAGTTTCTAAAATTGAGTTAGTTCCTTAATTGATAACCCAGTCTCTCCTTTTTTTACAATCTGAGTGAACTGAACCAAAGTTTTTGTTTATTTGTTTGCTTGTTTGTTTTTGTTTTTCGCAGTGTTAGCTGCCAAAAACATTTGACTTCTGCATGCTGGGTTTGGGGCTGTAGGGATGAAGTAGTCTGAGGCTGGGGATTGGGGTGGTGTGGATTCAAAAGAGGAAGGTGGCAGGTGGTTGTTTTGTCAAAGCAATAAAAGTGGGAAAGAGAAGGCAGGAAACAGATGATGAAGCCCAAGAAGTTCAAAACATAACCAGGGACGTGAGCCCAGTCTAGGAAACTGAAGAGCAAGATCTACGCTAAGGATCTGGGTCACAAGGAGCGGGGAGCATGAGCAAGAACACACATACTGTGGTGGGTTCCAACCTAGACAAGGGGACTAATAGTGAAGTGTAAAGTAGAAAGTATCAACAATAGGAACTGGTATTATCAAAGTGCATGGTCTCCCTATTACAGTTAGAGCAGGTTCAGCATTCATGTATTTAAAAATGAGACACAACTAATCGTTGCATCATTTCATGCTTGCTGTATGTCTGGAAAACAGAGAAAAGTGAGGGAAAATAAAGGCCATGTATGAGCCAGTCTCAGTTTTGGCTTTCCCTCTGTAACATGGCCACCAAATTGTTTTTCGTTTTCTGCTTAAATGCATCCAGTGGCAGGCTCCTTTCCAGTTAATGTGGCTGCTATATATTGATGGCTGTTCCTTTTGTTCACTCCAGCACGGCCTTTGCACCGTTTCTACCCATAGGTCTCTGTTCTAATTCTGGAGCTATACGAAGGTGCCTTTACTCTGGCAGGTAAACATATTTAAAATAACTGAAAAATGGTTCATGGTCCGTCATTTAACTCATTAAGTACTCATGAATACCAAGCACGTTTCTAAATGCTGGAAACACAAGCATCCCTGCTGTGAGATCTGGTCCTCATGGAACTTATTTCCTTGCTCTGGTGGTAGGGATGTTTCTGCGGCACCGGGTACAGGGTTGTTGAGACCACAGGAGAGTGAGCAGGGGACTCTAGGAGGCTGGGGGGACACAGAGCAGAGCAGGACCGATTATGGGAGAGTCTGGCCTTGGGGGTTAAGAAAGGATTCAATAGGCACAAATATGGAGAGTTATGCACCTAGGGTTTCCTGGGACAGAGAGAGAAATGCCTCCCTCCTTGGGCAGGACCGGAATCGCTTGAGGACATTCACATTCTGAGCACCACCTGGATTTTCCCAGGGGGACTTGAGCTGACTCGTCACTTCTTTTGATTTTTGAAATGTATTTAAAGAGCGGCAATTGCAGGTGGTTGCCTGGCATACATTGGGGTTCGCTAGCTATTAGGTCAGTAACATTAGCTCTACTTCAAGAGAAAGTGTGAGAAGAAGGCAGAGAGAGGCTTCTTATGAGTTTGTTGAATTAGTTTATTTTTTGTGTCTGGTTTGATAAAGCTGAAATGAGAGAGTAAGAAAAAAATCGCAAAGACTCTTAGTCTACCTATGATAGGGGCCATATCTTAGTTATCTTTGTTTCCTATTTCACCTGAGAAATTCTGCGCAAAATAGTCAACAGGAATATTTGAATGAATGCCTGTTTTAATAAATTACAATGGCATAATACATACTATAATGTTTCTCTTATGAATTGAATTGGTGTCCCTTAAAACTGTAGTTCTATTATATAATTATTACTCTAAAACACGTGCTCGGCTAGCCCATGCCTCTGTGATTTAACCTTCAAATCTATAGCTCTCTATGTTGCAAATGGATCATGTAGAGATACTGATGCGGGTTAGAGTACAGAGTGTTAAACTGCACGTGGTTTATCTATCCCAAGGAATTCAGAAGGAGTCATAAATCACCATGGTAACATAGCACATTGAGGTCCTCAGGGGGATAAAATACTGTAAACCTTTTCTAATGATTTACAAATCTCCCAAATGAATTGTGGTTTCTACACCACTTGGGCCACAGCAGGGAATAATTGTTCTCCATGGTTACACACATCCTAGAAAAGAGGAGAAACTTTACACTAAAATCCTGCCTGAGCTCAAACCACACTCACTGTACTGTCTGCTCTTAGCTTGTTTATTAGTTTTAAAAGAGAAATATCATCCATACCCCCAGGGATTATGTCTAAAACAAGATTTCCTTTATAAAATGAGATGATAAAGTTAACATTTTAAATAACCCAATAATTTGTACTATTATAACACTTCTAATTTGATGATTCTCGGGTTTTTAAACATTAACATTATGTTAAGTCTGGATTCTCTGAGATTCAAATATCTCTGAGCATCAAATCACAGGAGCTCCATTTCACATAAAGCAAAGATGAGTTCGTCTTTGAAAATGCAGCTCTGTATATTCTATTTTCCCCCAATATACTTAAAACTTTTTCGTAACAGGGAGTGTCTCTTAGTTCTACAGTGATATAAACATAAAAAGGGAAAAATTTCAGTTTTCAGAGACTCAAGATCATAAAAACCAGCTCCTTATTGAAAATTAGATCATAGTTGAGAAAAAAATCTTCTTTCATTATTTTCAATTACTAAAATTAAAGAATTCTTTACCAGATATACTGAACATGGTAAGGACAAGGACAAGCAGGGCATTCTTTCCTTGTAACATGTTATACATTTATATAAATGCTCCTACATATTTACTTTAAAGAAAAGAGGTGAAGGAATTATCTCATGTACCAAATTCTGCAGCTCAAGTAGCCACAGTGGTCCACACAGTTTCACTATAGCTGATACACAGCTGTTTCCTGGCACCCCTTGGAATTATCATGTCTTTTTAATAATGCAAGGTACTCTTGAGACCTAATTTCTGCCTTAAATAAGTCAAAATGCATGCTTTGTATTAAATGAATCATTTTAATGAGAAAACTATATCTATTTGGGGAATAACTATTGATTAGGTTTCAATGTTATTTTGAAGTAACATGGACTAATAAGATTTTACTGTTTTCTTATTTATATTCTAGTCTTATTTTGGGGTCAAAATTATTTATCTTATCTCATAGTAAGTTGAGAAAGTGACAGGAAATTGAGGGAATGAACTTCAGACAAAATGATGGAAAATTTACAGTAATATTATTAAAGAGAATAAGTAACATGCAAACTTCTTTAATTGGGTATTTTTTCAATTCTCTCTGAACTTGAGAGTCTGCAGATGATAATTTTATATCAGTCCTAGTATTCAATACAGAAAAACAATGAGGTTCTCGTATCATTAACCCACTCTTCTTTGAACCATTTATCAGTCAAAAATTTACATTTATTTGTCAAATTATTTGAATAATGGCATTAATACAGTACTGCAGTAGAAAACATAGAGAATGCCTAATACAAATTTATGATTAATAGTACAAATGAGTAATCCTATGTAATAAAAGACTAATATGCAAATTAGGTGTCACTCCATCACAAAGATGGCCATCCCCATAGCCAAAAGATGGCAGCACCCAGTCTGGCTCAACCCTGCCACTGAAGTAGTCAGGCCTGTTAGCCAGGCAGTGGCTAGGGAGGCAGGGGGCCCAAGGGATGGAACAGGAGATGATAGGGGGCTGGGAGTCTCCTGCCTAGGCCAGAGGCCTTTGCCAGAGGCCTCAGGCATGGGCAAAGGTGGAGTCAGTGATCAGAGGGGGCAGGGGCGGAGCCTGCAATTGCTGGGGTCTGGGCACAGGTGGAGCTGGCAAAGCAGGGGTCAGGGGTTCTCCTGCTCAGGCCTGTAGCCTTGGCCACAGGCTGCAGTGGGGCAGGGGCAGAGCCGGCAATCTCAGGGCCTGGGCAGGTGCAAAGCCGGTGATTGCAGAAGCCTGGGCTCTGTGAAGCCAGCAATTGGAGGAGTTTGGGGGTCTTCTGCCCAGGCCTACAGCCTTAGGCAGAGACTGCAGCCCTGGGCAGGGACAGAGCCAGTGATCACAGGGATCTGCCCAAGCCTGCATCCTCGGCAAGAGGTTATAGGCCTTGGCAGGGGTGGAGCTGGGATTGGAGGGGCAGGGGTAGAGCCAGTGATCAGAGTGAAGTACAGAGGAAACACCTTTTCTTACCGCTCATTGGCTAAGCTCCCTGTATGCCACTGGTAATATTCTTAGTAACTTGGGTAATAAGAATTCCTAAAGGCAACCTAGGGTTTTTCCACCACACTCCTGGAGAAAAAAAACGAAGGTCCACTGCTGGAGGGCTAAGAAATATCATATCCTGCCCTAGCCAGTTTGGCTCAGTGCATAATGCCTCAGCCTGCTGACTGCAGGGTCTAGGTTCAATTCAGACCAAGGGCATGTACCTAGGTTGCAGGCTCCTCCCTGGCTGGGGTCCAGGTCAGGGCATATGCAGGAGACAACCAATTCAGTGTTCCTCTCACTTTGATGTTTCTCTCTTTTTTTTACTTCTCTTCCACATTCTCTAAAAATCAATGGAAACATATCCTCAGGTGAGGATAAAAAGAAAGAAAGAAAGTCATATCCTATGAAAGGCACATCTTGAAAATGCCTAAAGAAAGTTGTCATTTCTTCATGCTGAAGAGGCTGGAGTCCGTGTTGATGAAAACACCTTGGTGGCTGCGGTGACTGGCAGTGGCTGCAGCCGGGGGTGATGGGGCTGGTGGCTTCCTCTGATTAGCCTGGTCGCTCCCACAAAGGGAGTCCAGACTGCGAGTTAGGCCTACTCCCCAAGGGGATCAGGGTGCGGGCCTAAGCTATTAGTAGTACACCCCCTGAGGGCTTCCAATATGTGAGAGGAGGCAGTCTGGGCTAAGGAACCCCCCTCCTCCAGTGCACAAATGTTGTGCACCAGGCCCCTAGTTAGCTATAAAATCCATGGCCAAAGAGATGTACGCTTTTGTGCATTTAGTGCCTAAACCAATGATTCTTACATAGTTGGTGCCCAATAAGTACTTGTTAAGTGACTTGTGGGGAAAAAATAAACAGTGTCAAAGGAAGCATTAATATTATGATAAACTATGTTTAATAAATACTATCAGATGAAGAGTAACCATGTGCAGACACTGGTCATATATTAATTTATAATTTTTATCAAGCATACCCAGTGAAGTAGGTACTATTATTGTTTCCATCCTATAGGAGAAAAGACTGAGGATTGAGTGTTGAAGTAATTTGCTTAAGTTCACCTAGGAAAATTTGGTTTCTCTAAGTGCCGTACTTTTAACCATTAGATAACACTGTCTATCTTAAAGGCCTATGGGGCTTACTATTCACACAGTGTCTCCCATACAAATACAGAAAGATGCAAACCTGCTTAGCATTTGTTAGTGATGGGTGGGCATGTTCTGGATGGTGTGAATGTAGCCATTATTCTTCTTTAATATCAGACCACTATTAAAATGCTCTTCTGCTTAGCTCTTGACTTCGTAGTTTAAAAGTAGGAGTAGAACATGGAGGCAATTAACTGAAGTGTCTGAAGGTTATTAGGAACCTACACAATTAGATTCAGACAGCTACATTTTACTAAGATCTCTCTGTCTTCTCTCAGTCCTCATAAGGATCACACACACACACAAATATGGTTCACATTATGAAAATGTTTCCATACTATTTAATTTTTTTAATTTTTAATGTATATTTTTATTGATTTCAGAGAGGAAGGGAGAGGGAAAGAGAGATAGAAACATCAATGATGAGAGAGAATCATTGGTTGTCTCCTGCATGCCTCCTGGGGGTCAAGCCCACAACTGGAGCATGTGCCCTTGATCTCAATCAAACCTGGGACCCTTCAGTCCTCAGGAAGATGCTCTATCCACTGAGCCAAGCTGGCTAGGGCAATGTTTGCATACTATTTAAAATAACGAAACGTGTGGAAAAGACTTAAGAATATTTACAAAGCAGCTTATAGGTGAGCTTCAGTCTCCTGTCTGGTTTATGCTGATCAGGGATTAAAATTGTTGCTTATTTCTCAAAGATGAAAACTTAAATATAAAAAATAGTGGTTGAAAACATCTATATTAAATAGTAAAATCTTTTAATGCAAAAGAGTAAACCAAAATCTTAATTATTGGATGTGAAAATAATGATTTTGTATCATATATGTGTGTGTTGGTATACATACAATTAAAGTCTTCTTCAAATCAGTCAAATTCTTACTATTTGACTGAATTTTTTTTTTTTACTGTAAACTAAATAAGAAACTATAATTTGGAAATAATATAGGATATACACTGAGTGGCCAGATTACTATGACCAGCCCATCAGTACTTTGTTGGGCCACCCTTTGCCTTCAATACTGCGGCGATTCTTCTTGGCATTGACTCCACGAGATGTTGAAAGGTGATGTGAGGAATCTGACACCATGCCAGATGAATAGCACTGTCTATTCTGTGAGATTTGATGGCTGTGGAACCAGCTGCCTGATGGCTCTTTTAACTTCGACCCACAAATACTCAACTGGATTGATATCTGGTGATTAGAGGCCACCTAAGCAAGGTAAAGTCTCTCTCATGTTCTTGAAACCTCTCCTGCACAATATGAGCACCGTGGCATGGCGCATTGTCTTGTTAGAAGAAATCATCTCCATTGGGATACACCATCAACATGATAGGGTGAACTTGATCAGCAATGATACTTAGGTATGTTACGCTATTCAGACATTTATAATGATCTGTCCCTCTAGCAACTTCAGTGGGAAATTATAGCTAATTTGCCTACAAACGTCACGTGGTCATAATGATCTGGCCACTCAGTGTATAACATAGAGCAAAGCCCTGGGTTCTTGACTCAAGTCCCTTGATCTTTTCTGAGTCACAATTAAAATAGAGTTTTTGTATAAATAAAATGATATAATACACAAAAGATCATACATATATACATATATTTATAAATTATAAAGTCATATGCCTATCTTCCTATGATTATTAATACTAAATAGAAACAATGACTAATGTCATTTTTAGAATTTTGATTTAAATAGCAGTGTTACAGATTGCCTGTTCTTGTCTATTTTCAGGTCACAGCAAAGGAAAAAAAAATCCCTCCTACTTCATTTATCCTTTCAGAGCTAGCAGGAAATTAAAAAAAGACAGGAGTTCTGTGTAGTATCTCTGACAGCAAATTTCTCAGAATCCAGAAATACTTCTCTTCACTGTAATAAGTTGCTGCAGATACAAGGGAGTACTTATGATGGATGACTATCTCCGTTTGCATGAGCGATAATTCCTGAACACACAATTCTCGATTAAAATACAAATGCATTTTCAACTGCATATTTCCTTGTTTTATTCGTACATGATAAAATGTGAAAAGAATCAAGTAAAGCTGGGCTCTAGAATATTGCAAAAGTGAAACTGCAGCTGAGGGGATTTTTAAGTAGGGAGGGACGTTCTTTTGTCATCTATTTGGTTCATGGACATGTCATTCCCATATGAATAATCAAGCATTTACTCTTACACATGAATACTAGACTTTCTGACCAAGTAAGTCATTTTAAGAACCTGTAAGCTATTTTGCTATCATTTGAAAGTGGAAGAGTGCAAACCAGATCTCATGAATGTATTGACAAGGTCACCTTGCTAATATACGTAAGGATATTGGAAGAGAGGTAGAGAGGACAGGGGTGGAAAGACATTGTAAGGCCTCCCTCCATCCACAATCTCATTTAATTTTTACCTAAACCTTGTGAGATTGCTGCTGTTGCATAGGTGATACACTGAGGCTTACACAGTGAAATAGTTTAGTTGTTAAGCCAGTGAGTGACAAACTTAGGAGATGTCAAAGTCTGTTCAACCCTCTAAGTTACATTCTGCCCATTGCAACTTGCTGCCTTTCAGATCTACCAGCAATTGGCTTAGTGGCTTTGGTCAAATATGGAACATGTATTAAGGATTATTCAACACTAAGTAAAATATCCAATGTGATGAAAAAGGTAGACAAACCTGAAGTGGTCCCCACTGAGGCAGTACTTAAGAATTTCAGGTAAAGAAATAGCTTTCATGAACTGGGACAACAAAGAATAACAAACTAATATAATCTGGACTCTTTTAAACTGTTGGTAACATCCCTCGTGTGGTGGAATGCTCCTAAACATCTCCTGACACCTGATAAGGCCATTTAGTTCATTTGCAGAAAGGTACAACTATTTACATACCGTTGATGTATGCATGTGATACAAATGCTACATGTCTGAAAACAAAATAGAGAAAAAACAAAGATGAATTATCCTCTTATTTACATTTCAATTCTGAAAGATAATTATTTGTTTAAATAACAAGTTTTGCCTTGATTAGAGGACCTTAATGATCATTAATTATTAAAAATATGTTTGCATTCTCAAATATGTTTGCTTTTCAGAAGTCTCATCAAGAGACAAAGCTCAACTAAGCCTGTCTTTTGTTAATGTTTGCAATCAAATTTTACTTTCTTTATAAGCATTTCATGAGTAAAAATGGGTAGACTTTTATTCTACATGTCTGCATAAAACAACATGTCAAAATAACAAATTATATTATAATGTATTTTATAAAATATTGAATGTTTTAAACCTTGAATTTGTGATTAAAAGTTTATGGTATATCATTTTATTTCTTATTTCTTATTATATCTTTTCTCATGGTTTTCTTCATTCTCTCATTCAGAAACCACTGGTTACTACTGCATACTATGAATAGTTCCAAGCCCTAATCATAGCTATTAAACAATACAATACTCCCTGTATCCATCGAGCTTGTACTCTAAGGGGCAGAGACATACAATAACCAAGTGAAAACAGGAAGATAATAAATGTACTGGCAACAGTAAAGCCCAGTGATATACACTGACTTGGGATGAATTACTTAAAATAAATGTCAGGATAGGTTTCTATGCAGTTGTCTTGGAGAGGAGACTCTCCTGGGCAGAGAAGTTAGCCATGCAAAGATGTAAGAATCATGAGAACCGCTTAACAAGAACAGGTTTCAACTATTCAAAGAAGGTAAAAAAGAACAGTTTGGCTAGCAAAACTACTAGATAGAGAGTGAGGCAGGGCTCAGACCTCTCAAAAAGCAAGAAAGCATAATAGGAATGTGGCTTTTCATTTCAATCTTGTGTGGAGTGGAAAGTAGTCAAGTAGCAGTCCACAGGGACTCGATCCAAGCAATCCAGGCCAGCGATGATAGCTGTGGGGGCACGCCTAGCAGCGGGGCAGATGGCATGACAGAGAGAGAGAGATTCAGAACAGGTTTCAGAGTCACAGCTGAAAGGACCTTAAGCGGTTCATGAATAATATAAGGGCAAGCAATCAAGATTGGCTTAACTTTTGGGCTAAGAAAAGTGGTAAAGGATGTCACTCTTAAAGATGGGGAGGTCCCCGTTTACAATTTGAAATTCTTTGACCCTGACTAATAACAACAGGTGCAACAGGACTGAAGTATTAATTAAAAGGTTTTCAATGACCACGATGACCTTTATTCATTATCTTGAAGATTTTACCATTGTAGCCAGTAATTGGCTTCACTCTCTCTGAGAGCATTGTGTGGGAGATTCTTGGAATGCATATCTGTGAGAGATGATATTGGCAGTGAATCATATGATATCTCTAGCTCGGCACAATAAGGTTATAAAAGATATTCTCAAATGTTCTTGCTCCGCTCCATAAATGGTAAAGAATTGATGAATAAACCAGCAAATAAGTCAGAGATAAGAAATATGCAATTAGTCACTTTAGACCTCGCTGCCGTACAATAGGGACCTGCCTCTCTGTTTAAAAGGACTGTCTATACCCTTCTGAATGTGCTGTGAGTCAAGGACATTGTGCGATACATTTATAAGAAAGCATAAGACTGTTACCACAGAACACTGTGAGGTAGAAAACCATGTTTTGTGGAAAAATCTTCAGTACTTTGCAGCCACAAATCTAAGATTGACAGCAGTCTAATAGGCTGCTGTCCAAGAACTGGTTTTACAGTTCCTCAAGGCTACTTAATTGTAGCTTCCATGCCCTTGTTACTTGACTGTCCTACTCAAAATTCCTCAAGGACCCTTGACTCTTTGCCTTTTAAACTCTGCTCATATTATGGATCTTTTTGAAGTACAGTGTAGCATTAAGATGAAATATTCAGGGTGAAGAAGGCAGAGGTCCACAAATGAGCTGACCCCACCATAAGAAAATCTCAAGAAAACAAAACATCTAGCTAAAAACAGTAAGCATATGCTGTAATCAGAAAGGATGAGGGAAGTTGTATTTTTCCTTGTGTTTTGCACCCAACAAGGACTGCCAATCTTTCCCCCACTACTGCTCTACCCATTGCCCACCTAGCATTTCAATTGAGTACTCTTGCTCAAGTCTGCAAAGTAATTTCAGAGCCTGAACAAGAGAGTGAGTGATACAGACAGCCTTTAGCTCTGCACTTTGTGGATCAGGGTTTTCTTTGCCACAGTGTTTTTCCTGTTTTGGCCGGTGACATGCAACTGCCATTTCCAAAGCTACATGTATGGCTCCAGCGGGCTGAACTGATCATGGAGGAAGGACAGGTGAGTGAGCACCATATACCACAGATTAATGGGTGGAAGCATGACCACCGCAAGAAAGGGCAGGGAGAGGAATAATGCAAGTGAGATTATGCTGACGCATCCCTGAGGTAAAATAATGTCAGAATTGCAAATAAGCATGTATTGTTTTAAACTGAATGTTTGTGACATGTGTCCGCTCTTGTTAAATGTTGAGGTGAGATATTATGGCTAAAATGGCAGCATGACACCATGAGGAGATTGACTCTGGGCTTCAGAGTCCTGTTCTGATTCTTTTTTTTTTTTTTTTAAATATATTTTATTGATGTTTTACAGAGAGGAAGGGAGAGGGATAGAGGGTTAGAAACATCGATGAGAAACATCAATCAGCTGCCTCCTGCACACCCCCCACTGGGGATGTGCCTGCAACCAAGGTACATGCCCTTGACTGGAATCCAACCTGGAACCCTTGAGTCCGCAGGCTGACGCCCTATCCACTGAGCCAAACCGGCCAGGGCAGTCCTGTTCTGATTCTACCACTAACTGCATGAGATACTTTGGTAAAGTCCCTTCAATTCCTCAAGCTTCAATCTTCTCATCTCTAAACTGCAGATAGTAGGAACATGAAGTGCCTAGGGATGCAGTAAAGCATGTAAAAATACTTTGAAAGTGTAGAATGCTCAGAGGAGTAGCAGTTTTCTCTATTAGTCATTGGAAGAAATTGAATCCACATTCTGGTATTCGGTTATTGTAAACATGTATGATAACTTGAAAAATATAAGAGTAAGAGCTAATGTTTTTTGAATACTCACTGTGGGCCGGGAACATAAATCCTCTCACTTAACTCTCACCACAACCCTTTCTTTGGGTAGGTGCTATTATCTTCACTTCACAGAGGGGATAATCAAGACTCAGAGAGATTGAGTAACTTGATCTAGGTCACATAACTTGTTAATGGCTGAGCTGGCACTTGGTTTCTGCGTATCTAATTTCAAAGCAAGGATTTCAGCACTGCATTCTGTTTGGAATTGTAACTCCATGTATACTGGGAAGTACTCTCAGAATATAACGCTGTAAAATCCTTCCACGGTTTTAAAATAAACTATAATAGCTCAATTAAAAATGGATGTTAATGCTCATTAAATGAGATTATAGTGCCAACACTGTACTTTGCTGCAGAATTTAATTAATATGGTTACTTCCTCCACACAAATCATTTGACTTTATAGCAGTTGTTGAGTGTATACACTAACTCACCTCAAGGTTGCCAGATGTGAATGTGAAACAGAAGTAGCCATGCCTGTGGGGGAAACACTGTTCCAACTTTATCTGCAAGGGGATTTTAATCTGAGCTGAAGTATGCGCTTTACCATTAATCACTATACTGTCACTATCATTCGTGGCTGAGAAGATAATATTATTACTAATAAGAATGCCATAATTTTCAACATAGTTCAACTATCTCCAAAGAATAAACAGGCAGAGTTCCGTGAGTGCTAAGCAGCTAAATGGCATTTGTAAGAAGTGGGGAGCTGTTATAAGCCTAAAACTTGTGAAAGTTGTACTCACCGGCTCATCTTTGTTCCTAAGATAGAATCATTCTGGGGACCAGTTTCAGCGTCAGTTTCACTATCTGAAATTGATGAACCAGCTGGACGGCCTTAGGAACATACAGCAGATGTTGCTGTATTTTTGTGGAGACAGAATGATAATATAGCGCATATGCAAACAATCTGGGGTTGAAGTTTAGATATTGGCATTTTTATTGTGTTTGTTTGTTTGTTTGTTTGTTTGTGTTTATGTCTTGGGCAATTTGTCATGTTGCTTTGCAATCTACTCCTCCCCCAGCAAACATCTCTGCTTCCTCCTCTCAGGATAAAGCCTTTATTTCTTCTGTCTCTTATGTGGAACCCTTTTCAGTTCCACCCAACCCCGCAGGGCCAATACCTGAAGGTTTCATTTCTCTAAAGGCCCAGCTAAGCTCTAGTATACACTGCTCTCCATTCAGAGGCAATGTCAAACTGTATTTATATAATTTGTATGGAGCCTTTTTAATATTACTATTTAAAAGAAACATTATACCAGAAAAAGCTAAAAAGTGTACCCTGGTCTCTGCTCAGAGGCAATTTCAGTCGACTGGCTACATAATCTTAGAGTCTCTTCATCAGTATATGGTCTATAATCCAAGAAGTGATTACTGATTTAATTATAGAATGCTGTGATTTATACTTTTATTTTAAAATATCTGAATAAATTTATTTTTAAAAATATTTTTAGTGATTTCAGAGAGGAAGGGCGAGGGAGAGAGACATAGAAACATCAGTGATGAGAGAGAATAAATGATTGGCTGCTTCCTGCATGTCCCCTGCTAGACACCAAGCCCACAATCCAGTCATGTACCCTGGCCTCTTGTTTCACAGGCTGATGCTTAACCACCGAGCAACACCATGTGGGCCCTAATACATTTTATTTGATGTGCTGCCATACTTGCATTTTTGCATCAACAAAAAACTTGCTTTGTATATTTAGAATATGAGGAATAATAGAAAATAAAATAATTTTTGTGATAGAGGCATAATTTATTCATCCAAATCAGTTTTCCAGTACGTTAAGAAGGGAATTAGAAAAGAGATTGTGCCTTTTTTCACCAAGTGTTTGACTATCCTTTACAAAAAAATATGCTTGGAAGAGAATTTCAGAGAACAACAACAACAAAAAAAAAATTATTACAGAAGTTATTTTTTTCTCTTTTTCTTATTTTATTATTCTTTTAACTAGAAATTTTGGAGGTCTGAGAATGGAAGGATGACCTATGAGTAGATGCAGCAATGTTAATAAATATTTTTTCTGCTTATTTACTGAGAACCAACTCTAAATAGTTTTAAAATATGCTTTCTAATCTTCACAATTAACTAAATTTTAGTGTATTAGTTATCTATAGCTGCATAACAAATTACCACAAAACACCGTGGCTTAATAATACTATTTCTTTAGTATCTTTCATAGTCTTCTAATTTGGAATTCAAGAGGCATTTGTTTCTGGCTTAGGAGCTCTTATGATGTTGCAGCTTTAAGACTTTTTCAGTGTCATATCCGGTGCCTTATCTGGGAAAATTCAAAGAGCTCTGTGTCTAGGAGGCTCTCTTCATGGTTTCTCTTTTGTGGTAGACTCGGGAAAGCTACACTTCTGTGGTCCAGGGAGTCAGTCTCAAGTTCACGTTCCGAAAGGAGAGAGCCAGGTGACAGCTATTAACACTTCTTATGACCTGATCTCAGAAGTCATGTGGCAATAATACCTGCACTCCATGGAAAAGGCAGTCAGAAAATCCTGTCCAAGTCCAAGTGGAGTGTACATAGATTGCCTCTGTATTAGAAACAAATTCTAGAAAGGCATGGATGTCCCTTAGAGGAAAATTCAACCTGCCACAGGTAGGCATTATCATCTCTAAGATAAGCAGCCACAGGCTCAGTGAGTTAAATATCACATTTGGTTATATTTGTAAACAGTATCTTGGTCTTGCCCTGTTATACTTCCTCAGTTCTATCAGTAGTGCTTTGACTTTACCCCATGTGTTACTGGAATCCCTTTTCTAAAAGAATCACACCAAAGTGCATAAAAACCTCCACTTCTAACCTCACAAAAGAAAAACTTTGGAATAAAGAGGTGACTTCATTTCTACCCCTCTGGTCTTCATATGAGCCAAAGGCTTTCACACCTTCTGCTAGTTTGCCTGGTGGGGAATGAGAGCAATATTGCCTTTCTTAAAAAAATTTGACTTCTTGTTTGTACCCTCAAATTTACATTGACAATACACACAACAGGCTCATTTAGAGGGATTATCTGATGTGTGCACTGTGGCTTAATTAAAGACATAATCGCTCCTGGGTGAGACTGAAGTAAAAAGAAGATATAGGAGGGATAATGAGAGTCAAGGAACAAAAAGAAGTTAGTTTTTAAGGGGTAGAAAATTCTACCTTACACAATTATATTTTATTTTAATCTGAAGGAAATGACAAAGTTGATACTTTCTGAAACTACTAATTTTTTGTTAACAGTAAATACTCTTGTGAAATCTGCCAAGCTATTTGTGTTTCATTTTAAATGCTTTTGTATCTTCCCAAGCTAAATGAAGTATTTCAAAGATTATGTGGACATCTAAGCTAATAACAGAGTAATATGCTAATTGTGTCATTCTGTTACATCCCAAGCCACACCCACCAGCCAATCAGAGCGATTATATGCAAATTAACCCAACCAAGATTGTGGCCAGCAGCCACAGAGCTAGAACAAACAGGAGGCTTCGTTGCCCCGGCGATGGAGGAAGCTGCCTGCCTCTGCTGGCTGTGGCCTCTGCTCAAGGCAACAAAGTTTCAATTATAGAAGATAAATAAACCCCAGATACCTGCTTCCAGCCAGCCTTGCTGGGAGCTTGGGTGGCTTGGGGCCATGGCCAGCCTGCAAACAGCCATCAGCCCCTCACCCAGGATGGCCACACTCTCATGGGGTAAGGTACCCTGCTGGGGAGCTTGGCCAACCTGAAAATATCCCTCAGCCCTTCACTTAGGCTGGCCAGGCACCCCAACAGGAACCTCACCCTGATCCGGGACACCCTTCAGGGCAAACCAGCCAGCCCCACCCATGCACCAGACCTCTATCCTATATAATAAAAGGGTAATATGCAAATTGACCCTAACAGCAGAACCACTGGGAATGACTGGTCATTATGGCACACACTGACCACCAGAGAGCAGATGCTTAATGCAGCAGCTGCTTCCTGGTAGTCAGTGCACTCCCACAGGGAAAGCTCTGCTCAGCCACAAATCAGGCTGATGGCTGCCAGTACAGCGGTAGTGGCAGGAGCCTCTCCTGCCTCCTCAGCAGTACTAACGATGTCCGACTGCAGCTTAGGCTTGCTCCCTGCTGGCAAGTGAACATCTGCTGAGGGCTCCCAGGCTCCCAGAGGGATGTCTGACTGCTATCTTAGGCCCAATCACCCGGGGAGTGGGCCTAAGCCAGCAGGTGGACATCCCTCAAGGGTTCCCAGACTGCAAGAGGGCACAGGCTGGGCTGAAAAACCTCCCCCCCCGCCCCCGCCCAAGTGCACAAATTTTTGTGCACCGGGCCTCTAGTTTTAGAACATTGTTCCTTAAAGTAGAAGAAAAATGGAAATCAAGAATTAATTCAAATTAATAAATATTGAATTAATATAGCATTCAGATGTTATTTTTTTGTGATTTTCTGCCACACAGATCTTTATAGTCTAATAACAAAAATAATATTTGTTAATGACTTCTACCTAAAAGTGAATTTTACAGTATTGTTTTCATCTTAAAGTTCAGTTGAGTGCTCCTATGTTATTAATGAGTTAGAAAAATAAATTCTGTTCTATCTTTTACAGAAACTTCATTAAAACAGAAGATATTTATGAACTATAGAAATGTTTTATTAATTTATAGTTATTAGATTTTCAGTATGCAACCAAGGGTAATGAAAACTTTAGAAAACTGCAGATTATTTGTTGAGTATTCAAAGTGTGCAGAGTTAAATAACTTGTTATTATTGGGAAATGAGAATGATATTAAAGAATAGCCAGCCCTGGCCGGTGTTGCTCAGAGGATGGAGTGTCAGCCCTCATACTGAAGGGTCCGGGTTTGATTCCAGTGAAGGGCACGTACTTTGGTTGCAGGCCGGATCCCTGGCTCTGGTCTGGGAGCATGCAGCAAGCAACCGATCAATGTGTCTCTCTCACGTCCATGTTTCTCTCTCTCTGTCTCTCCCCCTCCCTTTCACTCTCACCAAAAATCAAAAGAAAAAAATCTTCTGGTGAGGATTAAAATAAATAGTAATAAAGAAAGAATAGCCAACACCTTACCCTCTCTCAAGAAGCTTATTGTCAAACTGAGCCAATAGATAAAATTTCTGTCCCTAGACTTTAGACTTTGACACAGCTGCACCTGGCTTTCCTCTCTGTCTCTTGCTATAACAGAGGACTTATCTAGCCTTTTGAAAGGAGTTTTAGGGGTGAAATAGGCAGGTTTAGGGAGTTTCAGGAACTAGGGGGTTCCTGGGGAAGGAAGGTATAGTTGATTGGGGGCTTGGAGCTGCCAAAAGGCGTATATTCACAGAGAACAAACAGTGCCACAGGATAAGGAGAGAGGAAAACATCCATTCACAGAAGATATGGAAAAGCCACAGGTATGGGGAGAAAGAGAAAACAAACTTTTACAGAGTATAGAGGAATGCTGAAAAATGGGAGAGAAAGGAAAACAGATTTTCACAGGAGATAGAGAATTCTACCTCCTCCTAAGGGGGAGAAAAAGATGGGGGACCCAAGTGGGGTTAGAGCTTTGAAGCTGATATAGTCACCAATCAGAAGGGGATAACAAGAAGCAAAGAACTGCAGCCTTTATAAACCTTAGGAAAAAGGAGCTTGTGGGTACTCCCTTGGGCCCACTCCCTAAGTGGGAGTCTGTACTTGTTTCCAATAAATTTCTACCTTTTCATCTACCACCTTTTATCCATGGCTTCATTCTTCGAGTCCACCTGGACAAGAATTGGGAAAGAAATCACCCTTGTATCCTGCTCAGGAAAGACCACCGACTCACTTCTACCTAAGGTCAACGCCTTCAGTTCTGTTCTGAAAACTGGAGATGAGATATAGAACCAAGGGGAAGAATATATATTGGAATATATGTATCCAATGTGCACTAGGAATTCACAACAGTTCAAAAATGTGTTGTTCCTCTTATAGA
The DNA here is from genome assembly GCA_004026665.1 of Murina feae. Classification (NCBI taxonomy): domain Eukaryota; kingdom Metazoa; phylum Chordata; class Mammalia; order Chiroptera; family Vespertilionidae; genus Murina; species Murina feae. The sequence continues at coordinate 19,402 of PVJC01007611.1, read as the reverse complement.
TAACATCAATATTCTATATTATTAAATGCATATTTTGTACCCTAAAATGTACAGCATTACTTCTGAGACTGAGGCAATGCACCAGCTTACATGGAGCATCTACTTCTGCTTTTATGTGCTAGTTCTCCTTGAAATTGTATCTAGATTCTGAGAAGACCCTCCCCATATCAGATGAGCTGCATAAATATAATGGCATGTAGTATACCTAGCAACAGGGTGTGCTATGTGTGCAATCCTGTCCTGGTATAGTGCCACATAAACTTGCCAGCAACACTCGGAAGTAGCTAGTATTATTCTTATGCTACTACTAATGCAGAGATGGTGGCACAGAGAAGGTAAGTAATCAGAGAGCATGAAACTAGTGGTAGAGCCAGTATTAGAAACCATGTACTTCAGAACTCATGATCTTAATTACTATTGTAAGCTGCATATCAAATCTTAAAGATGTAAGCAAGTCAAATGGTATGAAAAACAACAATGTTATCAATTTATATATATAAAAGGCTAAGTGTCCATTCATCTGATTGGTAGCTATGATGCACACTGACAACCAGGGAGCAGATGCTCAACCCAGGAGCTGCCATGAATAAATGGCACCACAGACCTCACGCTGACAAACCAACAGTCGGTTTCCCCCAGGTGGGACACAGGCCCCACCACCATCCTGGAGTGACAGCCCACAAAACCACAGCCACTGTTGCCAAGACCCCATGGCACAAAATGCACCCCACACCACAGCCCAGTCTGGATACCGTGGTTGTGGGCACTGGGTAATGATGTCACGTAGCAACACCCAGCTTCCTCTCCCTAGCAACTAGCCTCCTTGGAGTTTCTTTAGCCCAGCAACCCGACTTGCTTTATAGCCAGGTGCAAACATTTTACAATTTAACCAAATGTTTGTGAAGCATTTTCCCATGCCTCATCTCATTTGATCCTCACAGAAGTCCTAGAGTAGGTATGTAGGAGACTCAGTAGAATCCTATTTTCTCTTCATTAGCAAGATGTGAATAGAGATATTAAAGTATTTCATCTGATTAATTTCATTTCAATGTGTATGAACCCATACATCGGGACACTAGTACATCAATAAGAGGTGAAAGCACTAATAATGAATCTGTTTAATAAGATACACAATTGAGTTTTTTTTCATTTGTATAATATATTGCTTCTAACTCATGACTTATCAGGGTTTATGGGTATTTTATAAGGTGTTTTTAAGTAAAGTTAAATTAAGATAAACAGTGATGTGGTAACGTGGCTTTACATAACTTTGCTAACCTTAATTTTTCATTATGTGATTTCTTGAGTGTTTGCTGATATCTTAGGCACACACTGAACAGTCTTAGTAAAAAAATTCATGTTGCCTAACATAACTAGGCATTTGCAAAACTCATTTTTAAAAATTAATTTTTAAATTATAGACAATGTACATTATATTATTTTTAGGTGTACAACCCTGTGATTAGACATTATATAACTTACTAAGAGATCACCCCAATAAATTTGATATGAATATGACACCATATATAGTTATTATAATATTATTAACTGTATTCTCTCTGCTGTGCTTTATATCCTTGTGACTATTCTGCAACTACCCATATGTAATTCTAAATCCTTTCACTTGATTACCTATCGTGCAACTCCTTTTTGTCTATTTACTTATTTATTTATTTATTTATTTATTTATTTATTTATTTTAAATTCTAAATGTATGTGAAATCAACTGACATTTATCTTTCTCTGTCTGACTTATTTCACTTAGCATAATACTCTCTAGGTCTATCCATATTGTTGCAGATGACAAGTTTTCTCTTTTTTTAAAAAAAATTATTTTTATTTTTAATTGAGTTAATTGGGGTTATATTATTATTAAAATTATATAGGTTTCATGTGTACAATCTATGATGCATCATCTGTATATTGTATTTTGTGTTCACCACCCCAAGTCAAGTCTCCCATCTTCATTTATTCTTCCTTTACCGCCTTTTATCTCTCCCACCCCTATTTCCTCTGGTAGTCACCATACTTTTGTTTAGAGGACTGTTGTTTTTTTTTTAAGACCTTCACCTTTTTCACCCAGGCCCCCAACACCCGTCCTCTCTGACAGTTGTCAATATGTTCTCTGTCTCTGAATCTGCTTCTATTTTGTTTCTTAGTTTATTTTGTTCATTAGATTCCATATATAAATAAAATCATATGGTATTTGTTTTTCTCTGTCTATTTCATTTGGTATAATACTCTCCAGGTCCATCCATGTTCACAAAGGTAAGATTTGCTTCTTTTTATGCCCAAGTAGTGTCCCATTGTGTAAATGTACCACAGCTTTTTTATCCACTCATCTACTGATGGGCACTTGGGCTGCTTCTAAATCTTGGCTATTGTAAATAATACTGCAATGAACATAGAGATGCATACATTCTTTCCAATTGGTGTTTTGGGTTTCTTCATATATATTCCCAGAAGTGGAATTGCTCATCAGGCAGTTCCATTTTTAATTTTTTGAGATAACTTCATATTGCTTTCCACAGTGGTTGCACGAATCTGAATCCCTACCATAGTGCAGAAAGGTTCTCTTTTCTCCACATCCGTGCCAGCACTGATTGGTTGTTGATTTATTGATTATGGACATTCCCACAGGTGTGAGATGATATCTCATTGTGGTTTTAATTTGCATTTCTCTGATTATTAGTGACATTTAGCATCTTTTCATGTGTCTATTGATTATCTGTATTTCTCTCTGAAGAAGTGTCTATTCAGTAATTTACCCATTTTTTTTAAATCAAATTGTTTGTTGGTGGTGGTGTTTTATAAATTCTTTACAAATTTTGGATATTAATTCTTTATTAGATGTAACATTGGTGAATATGGTCTCCCATTTGGTGGGTTGTCTTTTCATTTTGTTGATGGTTTTCTTTGCTATGCATAAACTTTTAGTTTGATGTAGTCTCAAATCTTTATTTTTTCTTTTGTTCCCCTTGCCTGAGGAGACATATCAGAAAAAAAAAATTGCTATGAGAAATATATGACATTTTACTATGTTGTTTTAAAGGTTTATTTACTTAATACTAGAGGCCTGGTGCATGAATATGTGCATGGATGGGGTATGGCTGGCCCATCCCAATCAGGGCTGATCGGGGCTGGGCCGGCCTGGGAGAAGGGCTGTGGGAGGTTGGCCAGATGGCCTGCCCTCCTGCCCCCAATTGAGCCTGTTTGCCATTCGAGATGCACATCACAGTAACTGGTCATTCTGGTCATTCCAATGTTTCTGCTGCTTGGATTTTATATATATAGATAATTTGTTGAGGTGACAATGGTTAATTCAATTAAATAGATTTCAGGTGTATAATTCTATAATACATCAACTGTATATTGTATGTGTGTTCACCATCCCAAGTCAAGTTTTTCTTCCATCATCATTTATCCCTCCTATGTTTTCTTCTAGGATTTTTATGGTTTCAAGTCTAACATTGAAGTCTTTAATCCATTTTAAGTTTATACTTCTGTCTTATTATTACAACATATCTATGAATTAATCTTTGTTCAAATATTCAGTTTAGTTGTACTGGAAGTACATTATAGTAGGGAAAAAAAATCAGCTCCCTATCTGATTTTACTTAATTATTTTTAGAGAAATGGCTCATTTCTCAAATAGTTTTTTCTTCCTATTTTGTTATTATGTCATGAGACAAAATTACTTCCTGAGGTTGGGTTTTGAAGTAATGGGTAGAATGAATGTGTCAAAAATCTACGACATGGGAATGAGTATTTATTGAGTTTGAATTATTAATAGTTACAGCATTAGTTCTATGCTTTAAATTGATCACTTTGGCTACAGGTAGGAGGTTGTATGTAAGACAGAGAAAATTTAGAGTAAAGAAAAGCGATGAGGAGAGAATAGATGAGTTTTAGGAGAAAGTGTAGATGAAAAGGAACAGGAAATGTAAAACAATATAATATTGAGGATTACTGAGATATGAAGGAAATTTGCCTATCTCACATCCACTTATTTTTCTTCTGTAACCAGCAGCTCAAATTAGTCATGAGAAACCACCCCTTTTCCTGTCCCATAGAATGAAATGAGGAGCTCCTGTGGCTATGATGTAGCAAATGCCTGGCCACTTGTGATATATAGAGAGTTAAATTGACTGTTAATGACATTGTTTGAGTTCCCAGATCCTTTCTGAAGCCATTACGCCCAAGGCACTTCTTTTTTCTTTTCTTGAATTTTCTTATCTTTTCTGTCTTTTCTTTTCTTGTTCTCTTTCTTTCATTTATTTTAAAAATATAGCTTGAGTTGTGCTTTTGTCACTTACAATAATAAGAATCGTGAATATTCCATGAGACTGCTGGACTTTATTTCCAAAGTTGCTGATGTAAAACATTATAGAATGTAATAAAATACAGATCTATAGATTTATAATGTAAGATTTTAAGAAGTTTCAAGGTTTTCACTTTTGAAATATTATAATACACATTATTTCTTTTGAATTTTGCTTAAAGGTTTATACAATCTGAGTTTAAGTTTCTTATAAGAACTTTCTACATCCTTGGTTCTTGAAGCCTTGCTTAATACATTCTATAAATCTTAATTATAAATTTTTTTGTCAAGTACTTTTGCAGTCTTTATGATTTTAAAGCCTTGCATTCATGCTAAACATTGTAAAATTAATGATGATGAGAATAACTAGAATTCTCACCTAAGTTTTATTGTTAATTAAATTGCAATTATTTTAGAAAAATGAACTAGGAAATAATAACCAGTAACTTTATTTTCTTGTCTTTGTAGATAAAGAGGTCCCCCAGACATCACAGTTATTTTAAATGTGATATAACCAAGTAAATCCATGTATTGTGTTTTACTAACAGACAGAAAGCCACTTGAAAATGGTTTCCTGCAATCTTGGTGTTTTCTTTATAGTTAAATATATCAAAAATAATATGGGCTAAGGTTATGATTTATACTTTAGGAGTAGACTGTTAATATTTTTTAATAGTGAAAATTTTCCTTACATATGCATATTCTTTTGCTGTTTGTAAAATTTGCTGACATAAGATATATCTTTAAAAAGTAATATTCTTAAAATCAAGCAGAATTAGATATTTAAGTTCAATGTATTCATTATGTATAATTTTAACTAAGAATAAAATCAAAGTAATACTTACTTTATCATATTAATTACTAGAATCTAAATCATTTTTCTAGAATCTAAATTCCGCAAAATAATTTAATCAATGTTTTCTTTTGTAAAATATCTTTTATTACTAAAGGACAAAAAGCAGCACAACCCGATCATAGTTAAATATAAAGTGAAATATTTTTCAATGTTTTGTTTTCATCTTTATAATGATAGTTTCTACTCATCTAATTTTTCTTGTATATCAATTAACTACAGAAAGTCTACCCAACATTGTATTTTTCTCTGAGTTATTGGTCTTATTTCTATTAAATTCAAGGTGATTTTTACATACTGAGAAAAATGGATGTTTGTTTTGTCTCTTAACTTTGATTATGATGAATTTTCTAATTCAACAGTATTTTATTTTTGTGTAGAAACCAATATTAATCTTTAACATTATAACTGCTACATACTGTTTCATACTGATAGAAAACTTTTATTCAGTTTTTCTTTCAATATATTTTCTGATGTTTAAATTTTTATATGTTTAAATCTTTGATCATTTGAATTTGTGTGTATATGTGTTTACATGTGTAACACATGAGTTTTCAATTCAAGTTTATTTTATTTCAAATTGCCATCACCTCTAGTGGCATTTGTTGAATAATCTATCTAAATTTTCTCCATTTATTTTAGATATTGTCTCTTCCATTCCACATGAGCATGCACAACTGTATAAATATATACTTCTATTTTTAATGATCTATTACTACCACCTAGGACAGAGTAGTATCTGGCTCACAAAAGGTGTTTAATAAATATTATGTAGGACATTTATTCAATTCCCTTAAACTTGTTGTATGTCCTAGAATATTTCCAAATACAGATTTACATGAAAAGTATAAAATTGTAAAATGGAGTGAGTTGACTTTCTGGACCTCTAAATTATTGTTCTTAAACTTACCTTTAAGGTTTTTCTGACTCACTTACTGCTGAAATAGTCTTACATTTTCAATAATTTCTGCCTGCTATCCCTCTGAGACTTCCTGAAACCAGTCTTTAATCTGTGAGCCTTGAAGCCTTCTGCCCACCCTCGCTCTTTGGAATCATTCTCATCCTTACTTTTGGTCTTACTTGTGTGAGAAAATTGTGGTAGCACCCCCTTTAAAGAAAACAAGCATGAATCTTCATTTCATATTTTCACTCACTGCCAGGCTATTAAAATAATTTTTAAAAATAAAATGATTTATTAAAAAATAATAAAATAGAACCTTGGAAGTTCAAGGGCAATCATTTGGAGAAGTGTTTTCAAGTTGTTTTTTAGTCCAATCCACACAGACAAATGATATTTATACCTATTGTGAGATACTCCCCCTGAAGAAGACAAGTCTATGAGCAGCTCCCAATGCAGTAGTTGTAACTCAGCTCCTTTCATTCCCACTCAAAGAAGCATCTTGAAAGGGACTACCTAATATCTATACCTTGAGACCTGTCCAATTTGATATTAAAAATAAAATCATTTGATGCCACATATAAGTGAAATTATATGATACTAGTATTTTTTAAAATATATTTTATTGATTTTTTACAGAGAGGAAGGGAGAGGGATAGAGAGTTAGAAACATCGATGACGAGAGAGAAACATCAATCCGCTGCCTCCTGCACACCTCCTACTGGGGATGTGCCTGCAACCCAGGTACATGCCCTTGACTGGAATAGAACCTGGGACCCTTGAGTCCATAGGCCGACACTCTATCCACTGAGCCAAACCAGTCAGGGCGGTACTAGTATTTTTTATCTGCTCATCTACTGATGGGCACTTGGGCTGCTTCCAAATCTTGGCTATTGTAAATAATGCTGCAATGAACATAGGGGCGCATATGTTTTTTAAATAAGTTCCTCTGACTTCTTCAGATAAATTCACAGAAGTGGAATCACTGGGAACTAAGGCAGTTCCATTATTAATATTTTGAGGTACTTCTATACTGCTTACAAGACTTGATACTTCATCATCAGAATCAAAATGCACAAAACATACCTGAAACAGAATAAGAGACATTTGTGAATGCTATTCTAGCAAGAGATGAATCACTCTTTCGTAATGAACCTGGCATCTTCACATCTCTCAGCAGTCTATGGAAGCTAAGGCTGTAGCTCTGCATTCTAAGTAACTATTTATTGACACTCATTTAATTCCCACAGCAATCCCCAGAAGTCAAGAAAGATTAAATTGCCTAAGGTAATTTATCTCGAAAGGGGTAGAGTCAAGAACTTTAGGAGGTTTATATTATTGGAAGAAACCAAGCTATTACCTACTAGGATATCCTGTAGGACTTTTTAAGTATTGGCAATATTTCTAGAGGTTCCATTTCCTTTTCAGCTCATAAAGTTGTTCTCTTATTGAGAGAACAACCAAAGCTCAGAGAAAGAGTGTTTGAGGCCAGAGCATATTGGTGAAGTTGAAATGCATTATTAAAATGACATATCAAGTAGTAAATAATTTAACTATTTTGTGACATAAATCTTAATTGTAGAACATGTCCCATCTTCTGGGCTGTGATATTTATTTGAGTTCTTTGAAGACTGCACAGGGTTTAGGCCAATGCAGAAAACTCACTTTAATTTTTTTTAAATATATTTTTATTGATTTCAGAGAGGAAGGGAGAGGGAGAGATAGAAACATCAATGATGAGAGAGAATCACTGATCAGCTGCCTTCTCAATGCCCCTTCCTGGGGATAGAGCCTGCAACCTGGGCATGTGCCCTGACTGGAACCGAACCCGGGACCCTTCAGTCCTCACGCTGATGCTCCGTCTACTTAGCCAAACCAACTAGGGCTAAATATATATATATATATATATATATATATATATATATATATATATATATATATATATTTGATTTTTTACAGAGAGAAAAGGAGAGGGATAGAGAGTTAGAAACATCAATGAGAGAGAAACATCCCTCAGCTGCCTCCTGCACACCTGGGATGTGCCTGCAACCAAGGTACGTGCCCTTGACCAGAATCGAACCTGGGACCTTTCAGCTCACAGGCCAATGCTCTCGACTAAGCCAAACCCATTAGGGCAAGGGCTAATTCTTGAACATATCCTGTCATTCTGGTAGAAAGGTTTCAAAATACAGGGCCCTCTCCTTGTGCTGAGTGTAGCAGAGCTCCTTGGAGCCTCAGCACATGACAATTGTGAAATCACAGGTTCCATGCTGGTGAGAAGAGAATGCACAAAGGGTTAAGAAGCAATAGTAGAAGAGGGTAGGGGGAATAAATAGTGATGGAAGGAGACTTGACTTGGGGTGGTGAACATACAATATGACATACAGATGATGTGTTATAGAATTGTACACCTGAAACTATATGATTTTGTTAACCAATGTCACCCAAATAAATTCAGTAAGTTATAAAAATGAATAAATACTTACCAAAAGGAAAAAAGAAAGGAAGCAATAGTAAGGCAAGGATTGTAGACCAAACATGACCAATTAACAATGATGTTTCTAAAACTATATGTATATCTTTATTAATTTTTCTGAGAATATATAGGGGTGGGCAAAGTAGGTGTATAGTTGTGAGTATGCAAAACAGTTTATTCTTATGTTAATATTTATTAATTATTATATTTTTCATACAGACAACTCTAAAACTACTTTTGCCTAATCCTTTATGTTTTCCAAGGAAATTGTGATGAAATACAGCACATCTTAAAAAAAAAACAAAAAGCCTGTTATTGAAACTGAAAGAAATTCAGTTTAATTTCCATTAGTTATTACAAGATCTTTATTATGCAATCTTTAAATTTCCAACAGAAGGAATTTTTAAAAATCACTTTTAAAAGAAATAGAAAGCATTTATTTAGCATCCATATAGTGCCCTGAATAGCTATAATGTGCATTTATTGTTTATTGTATGCAATCTTCTTTATATGCTATAAGAAGAGCTTTTTAAGAAGTGTACTATAAATGACCCTTTATGACCACATTACTGAAACATCTCTTCAAAGCTTTTGTAGTATGCACATTATCTTTGGAGATATCTATTCAGAGTCGATGAGAATGCCTTTTCCATCTACTTCATTCTGTTTCTATGAAAACATTTCATCACTGGGCAGCACAATCATGTTCATCAGTAATTACCTGTACACTGGCCAATTTGTATCCTATGAAGGCTTATGGGAGGATAATTGCTGCACTATGTCAAGAGAAAGATTTAGCCAATGCTAGCTTTAAAAACCCAAATAGCCTCCCTCTCATAAATGACCCTGAAGTTCTTATTGGCTTTAAAATGTCTAATTATATAACTGCCTTTCTATATAGATCATTTTGACTGCAAATTATTCACTTCTTTCATGCAGCCTGTCATAATTATTTCATTTTCGTACCTGCCCTCGCTTTATTGTTTCACTCACCTCTTACTTGTAGTCACTGTGATGCCTCTGGTAAGCTGAAGAAAGCACTCAGGCCAGCCATTCAGAGCTTCATGAGCAAAAGGAACTTTTCTCCCTCCTCTGATATTTTAGTCCCATTGAATTATGTTCTTATTGTGTTAAAGAAATATTATTCAAGCTCAGGAATATAGTCAAATAAACTTTCTTTTTTTCTTTTGTGTCAAATATCATTTAGATGTTTAATTATCTGACAAAACCATTTACTGCTTTATACATACTTTCCTATGAGAATAATCTTTTAATTATTAATTGAAATAATAATTATGGGCTTAAATATGGCTTTGTGTTTGACTGCACAAAATGTAATAAAGTATCTATTTCTTAATCTCAAATAATTATGTATGAATTTATGTTATTTTAAAAATAATTTTGACAGCATGTAAGCTCAACTAGCCAACATTCTCTATAAATAATCAGTGACTTATTTATTCATATATATATATAACTAAATTTATTTTATAGAATTAAATTGGTAATCTAAAATTACAAATGTACATAAAAATAGACATTTCATGCTACTGCAGTATCAAATAAAGTGGACCCTTTTCTGACGAATTTTTGAAAAAAACAAGTCATCAAATGAATTACCCAAGCAAATCATTACCTTTAATTTCCAGTAAAGGTTATGCTGGAGAAAGGTAGGAAGAGCGCTACCATGAGCCTGCCTGCACTCTGTTTCTTTCACTCTCCATATTGGCATAAAAATTTGAATTTTCAGAGCAGCAACATCAGTCTATGTCCTTGCCTCTTGTTGGGCCAAGTAGAGGGGAGAGCAAAACAGGAAATTTCTGTACTCAGGGTTTTTGACAGGTTAACTTCTCCCAGAACAGAAATGTAGACCAACTGACTCCTCACTCAAGCTCACTGAAGAATAAAGACTTAGGCTTGGAGGCCAGGAATAGGTAAGGAATATCACATCTCAACGAAACAAAAAATGTTTACAAAGCATCTTCCTCTATCAAAGGTTTGATTTGGAAAGATTTTAGTGAATAAGTGTTGGGCACTTACATTATAAAATAAGGACAGAATGTAAAATATGTCTCCCATACGTGTGGATGATTCAAACAGATTATCTTTGGGGAAGGCTAATAAATTCTGCGTAAATGTGTCTGTCGCTAAATGAGGTTATTTTACTTATAATGTAACCATTACTCCTACCTTATTTCCAAACTCTGGTGTTCCCAATATGGCAGCACAAAAATTGCTGTATGTGCAATTAGGGCATGCGCCCTTTATCAGTCACCACTTGAATTTAATATTTTTCTTCAGAAATATGTTGAAGCACATTAGGCAGCCATTAGTGGGCTTGAAAATTAAATCTCATATGTTTCAACCATGTATTTATTATACTTAGGCAGGTCCAAGGACAAATGGATAAATCTCCCATAGCATTCTCTTCTAATCAGACTTGGAGACTGTCTGAGATTTCTCTGATGATTAAAAAAGTACCTGTCTTTTGAGAAACAAGGAGTGGGGGTGACCTGAACTTCCTGGAGAATCCTGGAGCTTTCAGGCATCCTGAAGATGTTGATGAAATCTGGAGTGACGGAGGCCTCATAGGGTCTCTCTTCCTCTCATCCCCACCCATCTTCCACCCCTCTCCACCTCCCTCTCTCTCTCTCTCACACACACACACCATGTCATCTGTACTTTGTAGTTTTTCTTTTATAAAATCTTACTTAAAAAATTGATCTTGCCCAGTATTGCTTCTTCCTTTTTATTATTGAAAATCATGTATTCTTTTGCCTTCAAGAGCTTGACCTTTAGTTTCCATGAAGAAGAAAGTAAGTAATGCAAAGAATCAATATAACCAAGTCACTTTTAGAAATCTTTCAAAGTTTGCGTACTAGTCCATATCTGTAGACTTTCTGAGCTTATCTGTTATAGTCTTATATCTTTAATTAGTCTTAATTCTTTAATTCTTCAAGCCAGATCCTACCTGTGATGCTTAACCAAGTAACGTAGGCTCTTCCTTAATGAAATTCTTGTTTATAAGATATGTGTAAAAATGCCATTGAAGTGGAACAGTAAATTCTAGCTACTAGGACTTCCATATCCATCTAATATTAAGTATAATTTATGTTTTAGACGAAATCTAGACTGAGAGTGTTTATGCTAGGATATTTACCTCAGAGTTAACAACTACAATTGACTGAAAAGAACTGAACAAAGATGATAGGCAATGTGCATTACGTCACTGGTTTTTCTAGAAGAATGCCAGGGTTTATATTGTATGTGCAAATATAAAAGGCATAGTTCTTTCTCTTAACCCTACCAGACCTGAGGCCCTGAACCGAACTGTCCCTTAAACCACACAAAGTCAGTTCAAACACCTGGAGGCAGACATTTGCAATGGCTAACCATGAGGTTTGACCACGATGGGTTGGTTATTTTTAGTTTGTGAAGCACTTTTTTCACATACTAGGCAAAATATCTAGGCAAAGCGGTATAGCGGCAGATTCAGAAATTACCGAAAAATCGATACAGTGGTCTGGTAGGGTTAAAATATGTTAAAATCATCATGAGACATGAAATAGCTGGATTGCAGTATTTTGCATACACACAGTAGTGTGGTGTAGACTTTGAAAATACATTTAAAAAAAGATGTGTATGGCATATATAAAATAAAATAATTTTAAGTGGCTTCTTTTAAGCCACAGACAGTTAATTTCAAGGCATAGAATGAAGTTAGCCAGGCTGCAGCGAGACTGGAAGTAGGAAGTTAGAAGCTGAAGCTGTATTTTTCCTATTTCTTAGTCACATGGCCATGTTCTTTCCTACTTTGCTGTCTCCTGTTCCTCTCTCGCACCTCTCGGAAGTTCCGCCTCCTTCTCTTCCTTAGAATTTCAGCATGTTCATGGCATTGACTGACCAGGACTCTACCTTTGGCTATCCCTACACAACATTTCCCTTAGAGAGACACCATTTTCTAACAGACTTAATTGTTCAGCAGCCTAATTTAAAATTTGGAGGAGAGAGGACAGCCTGAAATGCTTTCAGTTCAATCACAGGTCCACACTAACCAACTTTAGTCACTTGATACCTAGTTTCTTATACAAGACTTCTTATTTCAGCAGCTTTAGTGATAACCTTTCCCACAACAAGGTATGGTTTAGAAGGTTAGTGATCATGTCTACCACAGAGTATGACTCAGGTCAGGCATCTTTTTCTGCTGACTTCATCTTCTCCAAAGCTTACTCAACTGACTTGCCTGGCCAAACAGTTCCCTTTTTTTCTCCATCATTTCATACTGTCTACAGTGATAATACTCATGTATAAATTGCATTTTCATAGTAATAAAATATTTAAAAATTGTTCTTCATTCAACTTATCCTTTTGTAGCACTACAGACTTTCAGATTTCATCAAATTGGTTATTAATTTAACATAAAATGCAAACAAACCCATCAAGAACCAGTGACCAACACACTAAAATCTAGATGGAGGAAAAGATGAGACCAGACTTGATTTTTCTTTGCCATTCGTGTGGAATCTGGCATGATTCTAGAAGAACGTTATCTAGTATCTGGAGCTTTTTTATATTATAGGAGACTCTAAAATTCCTCTTTATTTCTTCTTTTCTCTTCACTTTATTTATGCTTTTATTTTTTTAATGAATTCAAAATTAATGAATTTAAGTCTGATATTTTTAACATGCAATTAGGTAGTACTGAGCAAAAGATTAAAAATATGAGCAAAAATGTGTGACTCTTGCTTGACCGCTATCATACAATAATATGAAAGAGCTTTCCTCAGTCATGTTATATTTCACAGGTGGATGTTGAATACATGGTGCCTGTATCAATGGCATCACATCTAATGGCAACAAGAGCATGAGGCAGTGGTGCCTATTTCCCCTAGAGGCTGGGGATATTATAACAAAGTAGGTTTTAAGACAGTTAATGACTAAAAGTCATCTTTTGCCTTCAGAAGTTTTGGGTTCTTAATGGGTTCTTAGAACCTGGGTACAGAGCTTCTTGGGATTTTCATGCATTGTGAAAAAAATATAATTTTGAAAGGAAACAACTTAGAATTCTCACTGATTTTGATCTTCACTGTTGTCTTCTGCTTAACTACCATCTGGCACTTTGACAAATATATACCTTACGTATTCCATTTGGAGAAGGAATTAAGTGGTCAGGAAAAAAAAGGAGTAAAACCAATCATCATAGGAAAACTGAAAATGCAGAAACCATTGAAAATCAGCTAGCTCTCATACTGAGGGAAGCAATAATAGTGCATAGTTACTTGATGCTGGTATTCATGAAAATATCCTATCAAGGTTATTTTATTATTTCCCTATACATGCATACATGAAAATGCGGTCACAATCACCAGAGAATAGGTATTTTGAAACATACATTGAGTTCCCTTTTTCACTGAACCTATAAAAATGCCTTCACTATAAAAATAATTTTAACTTTTTTAGTGCAACCTATAAATGTGGCCTTTGGGCCCGGTGTTTATGGCAGATGGAATGGTTCTATTTGGACTAGCTAAGAAGACATCAGTGTTCTGTAGGTACTGACAGCAGCCGTAAGCTTCCATCTGGCTTTATGCCTGCACAGCAAGAATGATTTAGCATGGGATTTGAAAATATATTTTAATGTGTAACTGTACAGTGATTTCCCTAATGATATGACAATTTGTTTATTATAAATCTTTGCTACATTTATATAATATGTAATATGAACGTGTTTATAAAATACTTTAGAATTGGTGTTAAATGACTTTCATGTGTTTTCATGTATGTTGGAAGTTATATCTATTACTTTCTACTTGATATCTTATATCTCTAAGTGAATTTCATATTCAATCTTATAATCTTGTTTTTAAAACATTACTAGTAAAGTGCTTTGCCTAATAATCATTCTCAGCATCACAGCTATTTCTTTAATAGTTGTAACATGTTTATATACAGATAAAATATTTTTGCAGTGTATTTATTGAGCATCTTTCTGATTCAATTAAACTTAATTTTCCTCCCCACTATTATCAAACCTGACAGAATTTAGCATCATTTACCTATCTAGATATATAAAACCCTAAGCTACCAGTCAACCTTCCACCTGTCCACTGTTTGCTGGTCACTATGACACGCACTGACCACCAGGAGGCAGACACTCAATGCAGGAGCTTCCCCCAGTGGTCAGTGCCTTCCCACAGCAGGAGCACCACTCAGCTGAGTGATGGGCATCAGGCTGCTTGGCGCACTACTACATCCCGAGGTGTCCCGGATTATGAGAGGGCACAGGCCAGGCTGAGGGAACCCACTGGTGTATAAATTGCATTTTTATAGTAATAAAATGTTTAAAAATTGTCTTTCATTCAGTGTATCCTTTTGTAGCACTAGAGACTTTCAGATTTCATCAAATTGGTTATTTAATTTAATATAAAATACAAACAAACCCATCAAGAACCAGTGACCAACACACTAAAATCTATCAGGGGTCCTCAAACTATGGCTCGCGGACCACATGCAGTCCACCGGGTGTTTTTACCACCTTGTTTTACTTCAAAATAAGATATGTGCAGTGTGTATAGGAATTTGTTCATAGTTTTGTTTTGTTCTTTAAACTATAGTCTGGCCCTCCAGCAGTCTGAGGGACAGTGAACTGGCCCCCTATTTAAAAAGTTTGAGGACCCCTAATGGAGGAAAAGATGAGACCAGACTTGATTTTTCTTTGCCATTCTTGTGGAATCTGTCATGATTCTAGAAGAACATTATCTAGTATCTGGAGCTTTTTTATATTATAGGAGACTCCAATATTCCTCTTTATTTCTTCTTTCCTCTTCACTTTAACTACGCACAGGGTCTCTACTGTGATATATTTCTTCAAAGAAGTGATTAGGTAAGATTATTTTCTTTTTTTCTCTTTAAATAACAGCTTTATTGAGATATAATTCACATACTATAAAATCCACCATTTTAAAATGTACAATTCAGTGGTTTTTATTATATTCAGAGTTGTACAATCTTAACAATTACCACTATCTAATTTTAGGACCTTTCCTTGTTTTCTTTCTTTTTAAAAAGACATGCTCAAAAGAGAGAAAGAAAAAAAAAAAAAGACACGTTCAGCCCTAGCTGGTTTGGCTCAGTGGGGAGAGCCTGGACCTGCGGATTGAAAGGTCTAAGGTTTATTTCTACCTCAGTTGCTGGCTCCTATTCAGCTTGGTTCTGGTCCAGGCTTATGCAGGAGGCAACCAATTGATGTGTTTCTCTCCCATGAATATTTCTGTCTTTCCCTCTCTTCCACTCTCTCTAAACATCAATGGGAAAATATCCTCCGGTGAGGATTAAAAACAAACAAGAAAGTGGGTAACTAGTCAGAAGGCCAAATCTTCAAAGTGCACGCAAGCTGCTCCTCCCAGGGGGTCCCGACTCAATGTCCTTGAGCGTCTCCAGGAAGGCCTGTGGGGATGGAGCCTCCACATTCTGGAAGGCGTTCTGGACTGCACGTACAGGAGGAAGCATTTCAGCTCCAGCCAGATGAACCCGCAGTGGTTCTCACTGGGAAGAAGACTCCAGGGAAGCGCCTGGGGTAGGCGGAGCCATATGAGGTAACAGTGCCCAGCCATAGAAACACGTCCTGCAGGTTCCGGGGTAGTTCTGGTCAATTGAGCTGCACGTCCTCAGGCAGAACAAACGGGACAGGCTGCTCCTCCGAAGCTGCAGTCCCGGACTCCCCAGCGCTGGGCTGGGCAGGGCTCTGCTAGCCACGGCCCTCGCTTTCCTCCGTCCCGTCCGCTTGCTGCTGCTGCTGCTCCTGGGCCACCTGCTTGTCCATCTCCTGGACCGCGCGGGAGAGCTCGAGGACGTAGCAGAAGATCTCGTCTGGCCGCTGGATGCGGCGCATGAGGTGGCTCTCTAACCTCTCGTGGGTGTCTCCCGTGACATTCGTGAGCCTGGCTACATCCCTGGAAGCTGAGCATGGCAACCTTTAGGCCACAGTCATCGTAGTTGCCTTGGAAGAGGCCAGGCCTGATGAGGTGGTCCGGGTGGCTCCCGAGGGCAGAGGCGGCGGTAAGTCAGGCAGTCATACTGCTGTCTGTCCTGCCCCAGCCCCAGCCCCTCGGGTAAATCCTTTCGGTGGTGCGTCTGGTTGCACTTCACGGTGCACCTGTCCGTCTGATCCTGCATGTGGCGGCCCTGGGGCCTGGTGTGGCGGCCTGCCGTGCACTCCACCGCGGCCCATTTCCTCTCCGTCAGGCGAACCCTAAACGAGGGCCTGAAGGGCTTTGGATCATCCACGGGTGTCACGGGAAGGCGCGTAGTCCCACCGGCAATGCCCACCCCGTCCGCCGCCGCACTCAGCAGTGCTCTGGAGCAATCGGTGCCCAGCTGCCGCAGGCCCAAGAGGTTCCTGCACGCGTGGAGCAGCTCCGCGTAGACCTCTCGGTAAGACGCACCTATCACCTCCAGGTCCTGCACGTTTCCACCAACGCCATACTCCTCCCGGAGCGCTGTCTCCAGATGCTGTCGGTGTGCGGGACGTGGTGGAATTTGGTGCAGGCCTGAGCCAGGCTGGGCAGGTCGGAGCCGGGGAGCGAGGCGAAGATCTCCACCTGCAGGTCCTGCAGAGAGCAGCGCAGGGGCGGCGGGGGCGGCATGGGGCTCGGGGTTCCTCCATTCCCCGCACAGCACCACGCTGCCCTCCCGCCTCCCTGTGCTTTTCTGCCCTCTCAGCTGGGCCCTGGTGCTGCCCTGGCGCTGCTGGCGACACCGGAGCCCCCAGAAGCAAGTGCATGCCTTCTCCATGCCTGCCTGTGTGTAACAGCCACCACAGCCTGGGGGCTTTAAGCTGGCTTGGTCCCGGCCCCAGGGCCTAGCCACGCCCCCTCAGAGAGGAGCCAATTGTAGGACTTCATCAACACCTCCCTAAAGAAGCCATACCACGTGACCTCACTCATTTATGGATAATGAAGACCATTATAAACTGATCAACAAAAATAGATACAGAAGCAGAGCAGCATCAAACAGACTCTCAGACTATAGCAGGAAGGCCAAGGAGGGTTGAGGAGGAGGGGAAAGAGATCAACCAAAGGACTTTTATGCAGCCATGTAAGCATGCCATGGACACAAAACACTGGGGGGGAGGGAGGGGGTAGAGGGGGAAGGTCAAGGGGGGAAAAATAGAGACATGTGTACTACTCTTTGTAATATTTTAAGCCATAAAAAAATAATAATAAAAAGAAACCATACCCGCCCTGACCAGTTTGGCTCGGTGGATAGAGCCTTGGCCTGTGGACTCAAGGGTCCCAGGTTCGATTCCGGACAAGGGCATGTACCTTGGTTGCAGGCACATTCCCTGTAGGTGTGCAGGAGGCAGCTGGTCGATGTTTCTAACTCTCTATCCCTCTCCTTTCCTCTCTGTAAAAAATCAATAAAAATATTTTTTAAAAAGAAACCATACCCATTAACAGTGGCCTTCCTTTCCCCGTGCCCCCTCCCTGTTCTTCCACCCTAGCCCCAGGCAGTCACTAATCTGCATTCTGTATGGACATGCCTCCAGGGATATGCTTGGGGGGGAAGAGGTGGGCATTTCACATAAATGCAGTCATGATATCTGGTCTGTTGTGACTGGCTTCTTTCATTTAGCATAACATTTTAAAGTTTTATGTATGCTATATTCTAGTGTATGGGTATTCCACATTTTGTTTGTCCATTCACCAGCTGATGAATATTCGGGTCGTTTCCAGCTTGAGGCTCTTATGAATAACGCTGCTTTGAACATTGTGTATAAGTTTTTGTGTGAACATGTTTCCATTTCTTTTGAGTATGTACCTAGAAGTGGAACTTCTGGGTCATATGGTAACTCTACACTTAGCATGTTGAGGAACTGCCAAAAACTTTTTCCAGCGTGGCCCCAATATTTTACATTTCCACCAGCAATGTATGAGGGGTCCAATTTTTAAACATTCTCATGAATGCTTTTTAAAAAAAATATATTATAGCCATCCTAGTGGTTGTTGAATGGTATTTTATTATAGTTTAGAGCAGAGTTCTTAACTGTAGGTTGACTTGACCTTGAACTCAATAAGGGAAATCTCTTCTATGCTCAGCCTTCACCCAACCTCTGTCAAATCTCTCAGGCCCCTGGAAGGAATGGGCTCCTACATGTGAGCAAGGATGGATTGGAGTTCTTGTTACAGTAATTATTTAAGAGTGTGTTAGTTAGGCATCTGAAAATGTATTAGATAGAGTTTGGTTAGTTAGGTGTATGAAATGTATTAGATAGAGTTTGGTTTGCAGTGAAATTACTTTTTGAGTTTTAGGATGTGTGAACTACTTTACTAAAAACTAGAAATGTTAAAGTTAAAAAGGGTTACACCCTGTTGCACCCTGCTGTACCCCGATACGCCCCAAATGTGTGCGATAGATAGAAGGGCAGAAGCCACATCAGGCATCCTCATAAGACACTGAAGAAACCTGCTGAACTGCGCTTAAAAGAAGAGCCTTTGAGCAGGTGCCTCAGAGCAGTCAACCGCTCCTCCACGGTGGACTCTCTCATCTCCCTTCCTGAGATGCCAGAGACCGAGACTCTGTCCGAGTGAAGCCCGAGCCGAGCCGGCGGCCGGAAGTGCTGAGACTGAACCTCCAGACCGTGGTGCACCTCACCTCATCTCGTGGACCAACCTGCTGTGCTGCTGTGTGTCTTGTCCTGAGGATCGCCGGGTGGCCTGCCTGTGCCCTAGAAGCCGCTAGGACTTAGGTAAATAAACCCTGTGTGATTCAAGCATCTCATTAACTGCTTTGTGTGTATTGTATCTTTGCTCTGGTCCAATATAAAACCCCTGCTCTTCGCAAAAAGAACCTGGG